>JAVJIF010003451.1:0-229441 GCA_038442645.1 Agave tequilana | reverse complement strand
TATCTGTTGCACAATATAAGCTAAAGAGGAAGACATTAAAAAATATTTAAACCACTGAGTCTATTTTAGTTTTGGATACAACATAAAGTCCTTGCTTTTACATCACTCTGGTCAAGCTAATTCTTATATGATTCCTTTGTTGCAGTGCAGACTTGAAGAAAGCAATTGAGAAGGAAAAGTATGCTTTGGCAGCTGAATTACGTGAACAAATATCTAAACTTGAGGTATTAAAGCTTATATTAGATTCCATTATGCTAAAATGTCATCTTATTTTGGTGTATTCTTGATTGTCATCAGTGCTCTGTTGGAGAATGCTGGATTTCTGCTAAGTCTGATATGTAATTTAATTGAATGTAGGCTGAATCTTTGGCTGCATCAGCGAAGGCTCTTGCCTATGAAAATGTACAGTATGCATTTCGGCTAGGTCAAAAAGTAAGGCACAAGATGTTTGGTGAGTCTTTGCTATGATTATTTTTTTTAAGGTTCTCATGTACTGTTCAGTCAATTGACTTTAAGCTCTTACGCATATGTTTCTGGTCTGGAAGAGCCTTCTGTACATTAATAGCATCCGCGGGGGGTGGGGGATGGGTTTGTGCACCCCCGGCCGCCCATAATCAGACAAAATGTCCTACCATGCAAGCGTACCCCTCCATGATCCATCCACCAATCGACACAAAAAGGAGATCATGGATATCTCTGATCTGATACATTTTTTTTGTAGTAAGATTTCGATCTTCATCAGGATCGCGACACGTGTCTCATCTCATCATCAATATCGTCTCGAGCGAAATGACAAGCCCGAGTACCTTCCTGAGACCACTTCAACCAGGACCGAGGAGAAAGCCCGAGTGCTTCTCCGGGATCATTTCAGCCTTAGTCATTCATCTAGATGAGAACTTTGGTAACAACACTTTGTAGTTCGGGAGTCTCGATCCCCACAACATACGCCCATATAAAGTCTTTCACCTCCATTACTGGATAAAGCTCACCAGCAGGATTCCGCGATATGTGGAGTTAATCACAATGCCAGATCACTCTCACGTTTCAAACGCTATATTGTTTCCAATCTAGCGCAAGTCATTACGGATGGAGATAGATATTTCTGCATGTCGATCTCAACAATCAAGCGCGGTGATCTGAACAGTTATAAAAGAACCACAACGTGCAAATTATGCGGTTATGGAGATCCGCATGACCCACACTATCAGTTATGACTCTCAGAGTATTTATACGCTAAAAACTAGAATAAAAGGCAATTCAATCCAAGCCAATTTAGCCAGAAAGATTGTAAACAATAGATAGCTCTACAAATTCACTGTAACCTCTGCAAACTAGTGAATTTCCTCTCTCTCCTCCTTGTAATTTATCCCAATTTGGATTTTCACGTAAAATCTCGTCTTTGCTTACTTTTTGTGTTGAATCTTTATTATCGTCTTATAAGCAAGACAACCCTAACTCCCCGTGCTGCGAAATTGACCGTTCGATTAATTGTATCGGAAAATCTCCACCACAATTTTATTTCAGTATCTGAATTTGTGGGGCCCTCTAGATTCTCATCGAACAGGTTAAACCGATGCCACCACATTATCTCATAAACTTGAGCCTATTGCTGTCTATTCAGCTAAAGTTGTAACCTCGCGGGTGAAATAAATAACGGTATGTGTACACCTCCATGCACGGAGATACTCATGTTTAATGGTATAACTGTTACTATATGCATGAAATGGATATATGGCCAATAATTTATTTATTTCAAGTAAAATGCTCTCATCTGAGGTGACCCTCTTTTGTGACTAATGGTGGAGAGTTGAGCTTTAAATATTGCCAGAAAAGTTTCAGTCAATGTCATTTGTTGTATTTTTATGCAGAGAGAGAACACAGAGATTATCTAACAGAAAATTGCAATTTGCTAGTGTTTTTAGGAACAGGGGCAGGGAATATGCTTTATATTACTATTATTGTTAATTAAAGTCTAAATTTATTGAACACAAAATAGATTGATCATACTACTTTGTAGATTAATTTTAATCTAACATAAAAATTGTATTTAATGAGATCTTCTAAAGTTGATTTACTTGATTTTCAAAAAAAGTTAATTGATTGATTAGAGCTATTTATATATGATTTCTCCAGAAAACCTGAGAAGAAAATTGTTATGTTTTCGTAAATCACCTAGAGGGGGGGGGGGGTGAATAGGTGATGAGCTAATCTAATGGTCAATTAATGCGGAATTAAAACTTATTTAATGCAATCTAAAAACTTCTTGAACTAAACACCACGTATAGCACAAAGTGTAACCGGATTCCCCGTGAAGGGCTCTGGATTAACTCCTCAAGATTTTTCTAAATAAGAGTTGAGGTGTCGCGTTGGCTCTCTTGGTTGAATACAAGTGTTAGCAAACAATCCCCAAGCATATAACAATATGAGCACAAATATATATCAAGCATATAAAGAAGAAAGCATATAAGCATGTAAGATATAAACAAGTAAGAGATAGAGAGAGCAATCGCAAACACGAGAGATTTGTTTCGAGGTCGAGCACACTTGCTCTACGTCCCCGCCTTCAACACTATGAAGGATTTCCACTAAAATCGATCCCACCGGATCACTCGGTGCCGCAACACCTACAAGGAGTTCCCACTAGAACTCTTGGACTCTCTAGTCCCTCTCTTGTTCCCGAACACACCGCAAGTCCACAAGCTCGCCGAGGCTGCACCTCAAACACCGAGTTCACACTAGAACCCGAAATAATGCGAACACACATGTCCGCCTCCTCAAAGCAAAGATGAAGTCTTTGGTGATCACAAAACTTTGATCACCTAAAAATAATCTTACAATAACACTCCTATAGGTAGATATAGCAATGGATAGCTCAAGTGTTTGTGAGAAAATAAGGATTGAAATTGTGGTGAAAAACACAAGAAAATCACTTTTCAACTCTTGATAAACTCTCCTTTTGAATGGAAGTATTTGGCTCAAATACAAGTGGAGAAAACCTCTTAAAAGAGTAGGAAAAACTAGCTCTAAAAACCACTTGAAAACTTGTATGAAACAGCCCCCCAAACCCCTTTAAATAGGCTCTAAAAACTAGCCATTGGGAGCCAGGATGACCTGTCAGTCGACCGCCCGGTCTACCGGCCAACGGTCAGAATTCTGACCGTTTGTACCAGCGGTCGACCGGCCGGTCGACCGTGGCAAGGATACAGAGAGCTGAGCTCTCTACCGGTCGACCGTCCGGTCGATTGGGGCCGTTTCCAGAGAGCAGACACTCTCTGGCGGTCGACCGTGCGGTCGACCGGCCCATCCTGTGCACGTCTGTGCACGTCGGTCGACCGTTCCGATCGACCGGCTCCTGGTCTGGTCGACCGGTCGGTCGACCGCCAGAGCCTGGCAGGCCATTTACAGGATTTAAAACTTGAGTTTTTTATTTAAATAAAATCCTATAAATTCACGAAAAATCTACAAAAATAGTTTCAATATTATACTTTGATAATCAAATATGTTTGAGTGAAATCAAGACATGTTACAAACAATTTGAACTATTTTTGTAACTTAGAATTTTTGGCTAATAACAAAAACGGTATTTTTTCAAATTGGTTTTTCCAAAACTTCTCCAAATACAAAAACAAGATATTTTAAACACTTTTAAAGCATAGAGTGTAAGGATATGATCCACTACACATCCATGATGAAATATCTATGTTTTTGACAATAAACACTAAAAATGTTTTGGTTAAAGACATGTAAACTTTGAATACCAAAAAATCAAAACGGTATTTTGTCAAAATGAAAGTCTTTTCCAAAATGAAAATTATTTTATGGAAACTCATCTAAATCAAGAGTGTGTGTGTGTATGGTATACTTGAGTAATCCACCAACTATTCTATCCTTTACATTTTAATCTAAAATAAAATCTTAACAAAACAAACTTAGACACAAGTCTTGATCTTGAAGGTCTTCACTTGAAGTCTTCACATCTTCTTGACTTGGTCCAAATTTCTTGACTTGATCCAATGAGCTAGACTCCTCTTGAGTACTTGATGTGGTCTTGATGCATAGGCTCTTGAATCAAACCGTGTTAGCTCCAAAACTTGACTTTAAATCATTTGTTGAAGCTACACCTACTAAGATCTTGATCATAAATCTGAGACTAAATAAACACAAGATCATTAGTACTATAATTACATGAGTTGATCATCATCAAAACTAGAGTGATGGGCCTTTGGGCAAACAATTTCCACCTTTTTGATGATGACAAAACTCATGGAGTTATATATGCATGGATTAAAGTAAAGCTTCAAAGAAGCTCCCCCTTAACTCATGCATCACAATAAACAATAATATATGGCAATGAAGCACATGAATCTAAACAAACATGTATGCAAATATAAGGAGACAAACATGCCAATCAAGCATAAAACTCATCAATTCTTTTCTCCTTTTTGCAAAACAAAATAATATCATAAATAAAATTCTTCTCCCCTTTTATGTATAAAGTAAGGAAAACATGCATATATACTAAATACTTCTCCCCCTTTTTGTCAATCATCAACAAAGGGGTTAAAGTAAACATAAAACAATGTTCTCCCCCCTTTTTGTCAAAAACAAAAATCAACAAAAAGGTGAACTCAAATCATTCAATAAAGAGATATATGCGATATACATTCATGAAGAGGAAGACGCTAAGTTAACTTCCCTACATATATGCATTACATGGAGAAGGGATGACAAGCCCTAATGCACATAACATATAATATGCAATGCATAAGAGGAGATGTGAAGCTCCCCCTACACACGTGTACCGCATAAAGAAGAGTTGTCAAGCTCCTTAATATAAGATACACTTAACATGAATTTATATGTAGAAGAGATGTTAAGCTCCCCTTACATATAGGCAATATAAATCAAAACATTTTTTATATTTCTTATTAAAACACATTTTGAATTTTCTCAATAAAACAAATTTTGAGATATATACCAATTGTAAATAAATTTTGAATTTAATTATAATTGAAACATTTTACCAATTAAAATAACAATGAAATTTTGATACAAATTGTAATCTTGATACCAATGAAAGAAAATATTTTATATTTTGATACCAATATAAATTTTCATGAATACCAATTGAAATAAATAGATCAATAGATACCAATTGAAACATATTGTGCATTTTGATATCAATAAAAATACCAATTGTAAAAAAATAACAATTGAAGATAATGCATAAGCTTATATAAAAGATACCAATTGAGAAATCAATTGAAAATTAAGATTTGAATTAAGCTTAGCATAAACATACTTTGTGCTTTAAACATGTAAATATCTTGAGAATCAAGCACAAACATATCATATATATGTATGAAAAGAGAATACCAATAGAAATTGATATTATTTGAAATGAAGCATACATATATAAAAAACAAATATGAGTATATACAAATAAATATCAATTGAGATACCAATTGAAAATAACAATGTAAATCAAGTATATAACTCATAATTACCACCCTTTTATGCACAAGATAAAGGTTTTTCAATAAAGCTTACAAGGCATACTCGCCCATCCGTCCTCCTTAAAAAGGTAGGTAGGGGTTTTCAAAAACTAGAGTTTGAAAATATTTTTATAGAGAAAACACTACCAAGTGAAGAATAAATAACTAGTTAAAATAATTTTTGAAAAACTAGTTAAAGATCCTTCAAAACATGAAACCAAATCATATGTATATCATGAAGCATACTAATACATAAAGTTTGACACTCGAAATCTATAAGGCTAAAAAATAATCATGAAATAAAGTCATGAATAAATAAATAAAGTGTGAGTGTACAAGAATCATGTAATTAGCATTTTCATGAAAATAATCAATGAAGCTCAAAGCAAATATCATTTTATCAAAAAATCATGAAGATCATAAAGATTTTATTTTCGTCTAAAAATAAACTTCTAGGTATATGTATGTTTTTAACCAAAACTAATAATATGCATATATATCCCAAACATAAAATGAGTTCATAAAGTAAATGCATAAAGGCAAATGACTCAAGGGGCATACATGTATATTTATTAGTTTTGACTAAAAATACCATATACATGAAGTAAAATATGAAAATAAGCAAAACAAATGTAAATGAGAAAATCATCAAAACTAGGCTGTACATGTGCATATAGTGAGTACAAATGAACAATGAAGTGCAAATGTATATGAATCAAATATTGCTCACTACTTATACACGTATATACACAAGTTTTGACAAAAACTACATTTAAACAAGTTATATACCTCATGAAGTACAAAACAAATAAAACATGAACATGCTAAAATATCATATATGAAACGGCATGTAAATAAATTAGGAGTTTAGAGATAGTTATCAAACCATGAACTATACTCCAAATCTCCAAAACATGGTGGTTGTCCCACCAAACCTCCTTGATAGCGGTGCATCAAATGTGTGTCCATCAAGTCCATGTTGTAACATCCGGATTATTAAATTCTGATTTAATATCCTAATTTTGAGATTTGAGGTATTAAACAAAATAATTAGAGATGATTATTTATTAATTAGTGGGAAGTGGAATAAAATTTGATGAGTATTAATTTTGTGTATAAAATAATTGGTATATATATATATACATGTAAATGAATGAATACCTATTTATATATATACACATCATCATGTAGTTGTATTTCTACCATGTACATTAACCCCCCACAAATTCTAAATTTTAATATCCTAAACTAGCTAGTGGGCAAGAGGTGGCAAGAGTTTGGGCAACTTTGGAATGAGAGGGGTGATGTGGCAAAATGGGGATGTGCATGGGAAATAGGTGAATGAGGTGGCAAATTGCTAAGTTAGAGAGAAAGGTTATGCACGAATAAATATGTATATATATAAGGGTTTATATGTAATAGGGAGAACTAATTCCCTAATAACTCTCTCTTCCCCTTCTCCCTTCTCTTCTCTCTCTCTCAGGGCGGACCACGGCCGGAGCCGCGGCCAGGCGCGGGAGCCGCGGCCAGGTGCGGGCCGCGCTCAAGGCGGTGGCGGGCAACGGGTCTTCTTACGGATCTATAGGTGAGGGAGTTGTTTAAATTTTCAGTTTTAGATTCCTTGATCTGATTTACATCCGTCTGTAAATCTTGATTCTTGATGAAAATTTCTCTTAATTTTGTGGATGGGATCTCTTGCTCTAACTAAACTTTTGCAAATTCATTATTTAAACCTTGATCTATCCCTAAATTTAGAATTTGTGGGGTGTATGTTACTTGTGTAACTTATGTAAATCATGTGATCGTATGATGGTAGGAAGGAATAACTCATTGTGAAGGAGGCTTTATCCTAATTTATTTTCCTAAAAGTTTGAATTCAATTTCTGAAATTTCTTGAATAAATGAAAGATTTTCACTCATATCAAGTCTATGTTTACATGTTATTAATTGGTAGAAGATGGGGGATAATCTATAGTAACTTGCGTAGGGAGATTTAAAGCACATGTCTTCTATGTTTTTGTCAAAGGAGTTATATTGTCATGAGAAGTATTGGATTTCAAAATTGAACCCATGCATGCACGATAGGTGTTTGCAATAATGCTACAGTGATCTGCGCATGCAAAGAGGTAACTGAGCCTTTTAACCTCCCCTCTTATTCTCTGTAAATTCGAATTTTGAAAAGACCAGTAGAATTAAGGAAGTCATGCTTGGTTATAAATTATGTTTTGCTCTAGATTTTACCCCTTAAAGCAGAGTTAGATTTTTGATAAGTAGACTTAATTTGATTGTCCGAATGTTGGTATTAATAGCCCCAGGCTCTTATATATAAATTTTTAGATAAAGCTTAATAAAATTATGTGATTATAGGATAACGGAACTAGTTTTTGTATGCAAGTAGTCGGGTGCCTTGGGTAGTGTGAATGGGACATAGAGAGGGGTCTATTGTGATTACTAAATTGTGAGGCCTTTTTCGCCCTATCACAAACTTTCAGTATATTTTTCCTTATAAATATCTTGAAGCATAATATTAGTCTTCAGACTGACAAGTATTGTAGACATGAATACATCCCGATCCTAACTAGTCGTTATTTCAAATGTGAGTGATCTAGTTATATGTTGGTTTCATTGGTCTTCCTCGTAGTCGACACACCACCATTTACACTTACCTTCTGTGAGCGAAGAATAATCTAGAAGGGTAGGTGTCATTTCCTCTTGACTTCCACTTTAGGTTCACCTTTTAACTCTATTGAGTGATTAGGCAATCGAGAATAAATGAGGTTCCATAACATAATTAGTCTATATGAGTACTCCACCCAAGTTGTAAGCATATGAAGATGTGCCTAAATATCTTCCAAGAGGGAGAAAGATTCGAGTTTACGATCCTTTCCTTCTAATTATAATTTAAGCACATTCTTGACGGGGAGTGTGGGAATTAGGAAATAAATTACCCGAGATCCTAGGTAACTATTAGTATTATTGAAAGCCCGACTTTGTCTAATCTTCAATTCAATAGCTAGTGGTGGTGTATAGACCGAAGGTATGGGCTAAACCTAATAATAAAATTATTCTTGTTAATATCCTTCGATATTAACTTATTGATCCTTCCTGTGAAAGGAATTCATGAAAGGACTGTTAATTCATACTATTATTGATGTTCATACACCATACCCATCTATACTATATTAATTGATCTCTTTAAAATAATACATAGAGTGATTCAAAGACTTAAGTCTTACTGAAACTAGGAACCTGTTTGAATATATAATAAACGCCATTCCAACTGGCGGGAACTATCCACCTATCGGATTCTAGATATTGGGCGAGCAGGAATGATTCATGTCAGAGGGAGAAAGCGGCTCCGCTTGGTGAGTTGAAGTTGTAGCATAATTGAAATCGAAATTCTAGTTGACATCAACACTGGATCAAATACTGATGACCGAAGGCATTAACTGATACTGTATAACTTGTAGAATAGAGAAATCTATATAACAGAAAAAGGCTAATGTAATCAATTATGCCGAGAACTAAAATCTGAGAAATGGATTTAATTACGTTAAGCAACCTAAATGGATAAGTTTGATAAGTAAATACAACGTTGACAACTAGCACAGGTATATGAAAATTTCTATGGGGGTAACTTTGGGAACTAAATTTGTCATCCAAGAATTTAACAAGTAATCACTTGTTGATACAGATTTTGCGACAAATAAACTGGTGTGTGAGATTGCCACGGTTAATAATCTCTAAACTAGAAAATTTCTGGAATATATATGAATGAATTGGTTACTACCATACACTAACACGACAGATTTTCCTGATCTGTGTGCATAAAGTATTGTACATACTCGGCCATGTGTGATATATTGGAGATATGTGTAATCATATAAAAGCAACATGATCAAGAAGGCTGGAAACTAGAACGCGAATAAGAATCACCTATATAATAAGTGAATGGATCACTACAGTGCTAACATGTATGTGATACCCATTCTATCTACATATTCAGTGAATCATAAGCCTTTCTTCAGAAAAAGAATTGATGAGTTGGAATCACTATAACAATTGATTGATACTTTGTATTGTGATGAATTGATTGTTAGCTGGTTAGATACATAAATGTATGTATATACACACATGCCTGTTGCATTCTTATATATCGGAGGAAGGGGCCAGGCGGGAGCCGATAGGAGGGGGAAGACGGTGTTATTGTGTTATGTTATATTTATATATATGCTTATATCGGAGGAAGGGACCGAGCGGGAGCCGGTAGGAGGGGAAGACGGTGCTATTGTGTTATGTTATCTATATATCGGAGGAAGGGGCCGGGCGGGAGCCGGTAGGAGGGGGAAGACGGTGTCATTGCGTTATGTTATATGTATATATATGCTTATATCGGAGGAAGGGGCCGGGCGGGAGCCGGTAGGAGGGGGAAGACAGAGAACCTTATACTTCAGTTGTAAGTTGTAGGTGCATATGAATCACGTATGGTACGTACCCATTAAATATTTTGTGTGAATGTAAAAAGGTGATGTGATTGTATTGTCGAATTAATCGAACAGATAAGTAATATTCGTAAAAGTATGATGTGATGCTATATCACTGGAATAGATAACTATATATGAAATTGGAAATACAGTTGATGTGCTCCGTGTGTGTCATGTGAGATGCGTGGATGATACGTGTCGCGAGTACATAAGATGAATTCATGCATAAATAAAATAAAAAAATGAAAAAAATAACTGAGTGGGTACGCTACTGCAACTCATAAGTTATGTAATATGCAGTAGAGAAATTAAAGAAGGTTAAAGAAAATCAATCACTAGAAAAATGGACCTTCACAGACTATATAGATATGGTGTTAACTATTCATTATGATATGTTGCTCTTCCATCATTCCTTTTTGTCCTTTTATACTTGCTGAGGTTGATGTAGAACAATTTACTCCTTATTAATTGTGTTTCCTTTCCTTTATACTCTCTCTCACTGAGCTGTCGAGCTCACTCCCCCTAGTACCATGTTTTTCTTTCTTTTCAGGTCGTGGCGAGGCGGAGGCCCAACTTCAAAGCATAGGCGCGTATTGAGAATTCCATAAATAATGAAAGTAATGAAGATGTAGTTATGTGTTATTACTTGTATGAATTCTGGATGTAGATATTCATAAATTAGTCAACATGTGTACTTGTAGCATGTGTTATATTGAGGAATGAAATTTTATTGGGATAAGTTAGAATTCGATGATCATGGTTATTTTGAGTTGGAGTTATAGTCAGTTTCTATGTTGAAGTATAAAAGCCAAGAGGTGTTTTCTTGAGTAACATTATGATGTAGTTTTTGAAATGTTACATATGGATAAGTAGGCTATGTCAAGCCGAAATATTATTATGTTGTGCAGGCGATTATGGATTTTGATATATCATGTATTTGAATTGAGAAAGCCATGTGGGCTTATATTGTTGTGTTGTATTTGGGTAAGTAACTAAATCCAAAGGAGATGCTGTCAAAATTTAAAACTTTTATATGATTAGAAAGATAGCTATTTGAATAAATTGAAGATTCGCGAAGGATTATGATAATGAAATATGGGGCCTTTACACATGTGCATCCACCATCAAGGCTCCAACTCTCTCACGTCGTGTGAGAGCCCGCACCTACATCAAATACACAAGGTGAGGATTTTGGTACCCATTTTCTTTTGAGTCCATAAGGTTAGTATTGTAAGGAACCCAAACTTTCTTGTTAGCAAAATTTAAAGTGTTTATCTTATCATAACAAAACATTGCTAAATGGCCTTTGCGGTCACAATGTGTACACTTGTACACTCTAGAATGCATATGTGTATGAGTGTGATCATGACGTGCAAAGTGTGCATATGCATGATGTGGGTGATGTGCATGAACATGGGGAACTTGTTTCTTTTGAAACAAGGATTCCAATTTAGAATGGTTAAAAGCACATTTGCTCAAAGTTGAGCTCAAACAATCTATTTTATTTTTCAAAAATTTAATCTCATTTGATTAATAGTGGCATGTAAAGCATGGTGAGATTTAGAGTCATTATTCTTTTTCTTTTTAGAAACATTTTCTTTTTCTTTTACAACAAATTTTCTTTTAAAGAGTTGTTTTCATTTAAAGCAACTTCTTTTTGTTTTTCCACCAAAACAATTTTATTTTTCAAAGAAGTATTTCCTTCACAAAGATCATTTAATTTAGAAAGTAAGGAAATATTCTCATTTTTCAAAGTTTCATTTTCTTTTTCAATGCATGCAACTTTATTTTTAAAAGAATCATTTTCTTTTAACATGCAATCAAAATTCTTTTTCATTTTCTTATTATCCTTTTTAATCATGTCATATTTTTCAAGTAATTGTTGACAAAAAGATGCAAGCTCATCATATGACATTACAACATCTTCATCTAGTTCGGATTCGGTGTTTACCTCAAGGGGGTTATCCCCTTGGACCATGTAGCATACATTGGAAGTGTCACTTCCAACATCCGAGTCGCTCCCCGCATAATATTATTCATTTTCGCCAAGGGAGATGATGGTGTTCCAAACTACAAAAGTCGAATCAATGTTAGAAACCCTACATAAATAATCATTGTTTAGGGTACTCTTTAAAGCATGAATGGCTTTTGAGTTAGCCTCAAGATACTTGCTATTGTTAACATATGAATCTTTAATAGTAGCAAGATAAACATGAATGCCTAGGCCTTTGAGGTACAAAGACATCTTAACCTTCCAAGTTTGGATGTTAAGAATGTCAAAGGTGGGAGGTGACATGAAATCCATGATGTGTGTAAACAAATGTTGTGATTAGCTATAAAATGAGGATCTTTAACTCTAGGTTGTAAGACCCAATAAGAGCACTTGGCTCTGATATCAATTGTAAATCACCTAGAGGGGGGTGAATAGGTGATGAGCTAATCTAATGGTCAATTAATGCGGAATTAAACTTATTTAATGCAAACTAATAACTTCTTGAACTAAACACCACGTATAACACAAGAGTGTAGTCGGATTCCCCGTGAAGGGCTCTGGACTAACTCCTCAAGATTCCTCTAATAAGAGTTGAGGTGCCGCGTTGGCTCTCTTGGTTGAATACAAGTGTTAGCAAACAATCCCCAAGCATATAACAATATGAGCACAATATATATCAAGCATATAAAGAAGAAAGCAATATAAGCATGCAAGATATAAACAAGTAAGAGATAGAGAGAGAACAATCGCAAACACGGGAGTTTTGTTTCGAGGTTCGAGCGCACTTGCTCTACATCCCCGCCTTCAACACTATGAAGGATTTCCACTAAAATCGATCCCACCGGATCACTCGGTGCCGCAACACCTACAAGAAGTTCCCACTAGAACTCTTGGACTCTCTAGTCCCTCTCTTGTTCCCGAACACACCGCAAGCCCACAAGCTCGCCGAGGCCGCACCTCAAACACTGAGTTCACACTAGAACCCGAAATAATGCGAACACACACGTCCACTCCTCAAAGCAAAGATGAAGTCTTTGGTGATCACAACACTTTGATCACTTAAAAACAATCTCACAATAACACTCCTATAGGTAGATATAGCAATGGATAGCTCAAGTGTTTGTGAGAAAATAAGGATTGAAATTGTGGTGAAAAACACAAGAAAATCACTTTTCAAAACTCTTGATAAACTCTCCTTTTGAATGGAAGTATTTGGCTCAAATACAAGTGGAGAAAACCTCTTAAAAGAGTAGGAAAAATTAGCTCTAAAAACCACTTGAAAACTTGTATGAAACAGCCCCCCAAAGCCCCCTTTAAATAGGCTCCAAAAACTAGCCGTTGGGAACTAGGATGACCTGTCGGTCGACCGCCGGTCGACCGGCCAACGGTCAGAATTCTGACCGTTGTGCCAGCGGTCGACCGGCCGGTCGACCGTGGCAAGGATACAGAGAGCTGAGCTCTTTGCCGGTCGACCGCCCAGTCGACCGGGACCGTTTTCAGAGAGCAGACACTCTCTGGCGGTCGACCGTGCGGTTGACCAGCCCATCCTGTGCACGTCGGTCGACCGTTTCCGGTTGACCGGCTCCTAGTCCGGTCGACCGGTCGGTCGACCGCCAGAGCCTGGCAGGCCATTTACAGGATTTAAAACTTGAGTTTTTTATTTAAAATAAAATCCCATAAATTCACGAAAAATCTACAAAAATAGTTTCAATATTATACTTTGATAATCAAACATGTTTGAGTGAAATCAAGACATGTTACAAACAATTTGAACTATTTTTGTAACTTAGAAATTTTGGCTAAAAACAAAAACGGTATTTTTCCAAATTGGTTTTTTCAAAACTTCTCCAAATACAAAAACAAGATATTTTAAACACTTTTAAAGTATAGAGTGTAAGGATATGATCCACTACACATACATGATGAAATATCTATGTTTTTGACAATAAACACTAAAAATAGTTTTTGGTTAAAGACATATAAACTTTGAATACCAAAAAGACCAAAACGGTATTTTGTCAAAATGAAAAGTCTTTTCCAAAATGAAAATTCTTTTATGAAAACTCATCTAAATTAAGAGTGTGTGTGTATATGGTATACTTGAGCAATTCACTAACTATTCTATCCTTTACATTTTAATCTAAAAACAAAATCTTAACAAAACAAACCTAACACAAGTCTTAATCTTGAAGGTTTTCACTTGAAGTCTTCACATCTTCTTGACTTGGTCCAAACTTGATCCAAAGAGCTAGACTCCTCTTGAGTATTTGATGTGGTCTTGATGCATAGGCTCTTGAATCAAACCGTGTTAGCTCCAAAACTTCACTTTAAATCATTTGTGAAGCTACACACCTACTAAGATCTTGATCATAAATCTAAGACTAAATAAACACAAGATCATTGGTACTATAACTACATGAGTTGATCATCATCAAAACTAGAGTGATGGGCCTTTGGGCCAACAGTTTTCACGACAACAATTATTATTGTTTACTCCTAAATAAATGATTACTACTTATGAGTTCTCTACCTAATTTTAGGAGAGTAATATCACTCTCTCTCTTACATTTTCTATTCTCTGCAACTTTAGTTGGTTGCCCCAATAAGGCATCCCTGCTCTATCCCTGCTTCAGTGCATGCTTCCTCCTCCATAGTTGGATCAGATGATAACTCAAAGAGAGGGTGGTTCATAGGTTACGTGCAGATACTTCATTTGCTTTCAATTTTTGGAAAGTAAGAGCATCTATTTGGGAGCTTGTACGGTATTGTATCAAAACATTCCTTTTGCATCTGTATTTTTGCTATTCCCTTTTTTTAGGATTCAAATTTATCTATAGTTTGGATCATGTCAACTGACTTTTTTCATAAAATAATAATGTCCGAGACTGGGAACAGTTCTCCGGATAAGTCCGCGGCAAACAAGAATATGGTTATTACTTGGAACATGAACAACTTGTCTGTATGCCCGTATGCTGTTGCACAACCAATATGTATGGGCATGTTTCCAGCAAAGCCTGCATCTCTTCCTACGACGCTGGGCCTGTTGGCCTATGCAGTAGAGCACTTGTATTGTGAAGCCATGTTGTCAATCATGCCTATAATATACAGTTCTGCTATTTTGTGTTTATTTTTTAAAATTTTCCATGTGTCGGTATTTTGCATGTTGTGTCTGTGTCAGCATGCCTATGTCAGTGGATAGATGTTGGCAAAGATCACTGATGCCTCACATGAAACTCTTAAGTAATATTAGACCTTAATAAAAATCATGGTAATAATTCTCTGTTGTTGGCTATATACAGTAATAATATTAAATCCTTTTCCTCTTAAAGAATGGGCCTTGATCACTTATTCTTCGTTATTTTACTGTTGCAGCTTATTTTCCACTTCCTCTGTAATGTTTAATAATGACTATTCTTTAATTGAAATGTTGGTGTTCAATATTATTCACTTTTGCAGGATATCGAGCAGTAATTTGTGGCACGGATCCTGTTTGCTGTGAATCAAGTTCGTGGATGGAGATTGCACTGGTTGGTAAGTTGCTTCAAGGTCCCAACCAGCCATTTTATCAGGCGAATTACACTGCTTGCCAAGAGGAATATATCTAAACATGAATATATTTTCTATTATTTTTGTTTTTATTCTGAAGAACAATACTTGGACCGAGTTAAATTACACACTGAATGTATCTGGGAGGAACAAAACAAAGAGTGAATTTTCGTCCAGAATTACTTTTTTCTGTTGGAAGTACCATAAATGAAAGAATAAGATCCAATTCTTTCTTTCTATTCATATTTTGCCTTCATTTCTTGGCAACCAATAACAGCCTAATTATATCATTAAATTAATTGAAACCCTGTAACCTATCATTTGTTCCCAACGTGCACACAAGTATTCTAACATGGACACAAGAATAGCACATGACAATAAACCAAAATATAGATTACAATACAGTCATATTTGTGCTCGTTCGTTTGAGAATACACATATTTAACGTATAAATTGTATACTTAGTATATGATATGGGAAAAAAAGTAATGTGGAAAAATAATGATCAAAGCATATTTTAACTTCTCCATAATAAGTATACTTCTTTTGCCCATATTGTTAAAGTAAATGTAGGTTTGCAGCAATTGTGAGTGTGAAAAAAGGTCATTGCATGCCATTTACTCTTTTTAAGTAGGGAGAAGTCTTCTACGCCTCATTGGTTGTTAAATTTTACTTTGCAATATAACATGATCTGAAGTTTCGAATATTTCCTTGTTTTTATAAATCAGAACACTACTAATATTAGGAAGATTGCCTTGAAAAAACTAATATTAGGAAGAAATAATCTAGTCAACTATAACTAAATTTGGAATAGCAAGAATTGGGTGCTATAAGATGCATAATATATTCTTGAAATGACAAAAAATGTGGTAATCCTAATCTTTATCTAATTCATGGGAATCCTAGGAATTTACAGTCTTTTGGTTATACTTCTATCCAAAGGTGAGGCTTCGCGCTTTTTGCCTCAGTTTTGGTCGTTTCGTCTCAATTACATTGAGGACTGTCCGAAAATGATGTATTTTTAGTTCTGCTCCAATATTATTTGGTATCTTCTAATTTCTGTAAGTTTCAGATAGTTTCAATAAATTTCAGGTGAAACATACCAAAACCTTAAAAAAATTCAAAAGGAAAGGGAGAGAGGTATGTTTGTAATTAATAATTTTATCTCCCTCCAATTTCTACAGACACCCCCAAATTAGTATATCTTAAAATTTCATAATTAGATGTTTTATAATTTAATTTTAATTATAATCTTAGTTTAACTTTAAATCGATAGTTGCATATGATTAAATTTTGTTTAATTGGTTTAGTATTAGAAGTTCACTTCTCTTGACAATCTCTTAGCCTAAATTTTTATATTATTATCTTTCTGCCCATGTATATGCAAAGAATGAAAGATGCCTACATATTTATATGTACTGAAATTGGAATAAAAATTTGAAATGGAACCTGTTGAGACTAACAAGACTGATTGAACTAATGAAACTAATTGAAACATTTAACAAAAATAGGGTTCACACCAAGACCAGAACCGACTTCTTAAACCTTATTCTGTTACACCTTTGTTACCTTATTCTGTAACACCTTTGTTTATTACTGATGCTGATCACATATTTACATTGGGTACTTCATAGGAATAGGCTCTCTAGGTTTTAGTGATCATTCCCGCCCCCGCACCCCCCCCCCCCCCCCCCCCCCCCCCCCCAAATTGCTGTCTATTTGAGAATGGCCATTTTATGATCATGAAATGTGTGATGTAAATTTCTCTTTAGCAGCTTCAACCATTCAAGTGAGCTCCTGTCACTTTACCTGCCCGTCTGTCAATATTTTCTGTGGAGATAATCCTGTAAGCAAATTCCATATGAAAATTCACCAACCCATGTATAATTAAATTTTGATAATATAAAGTGCCTGTGTTTGAATATCTTGAGCTGTATGCTATTTACTGATTACCCATGATTGATAATCAACTAAAAATCAATCCTCACACAAGGAAAACTTTTAAGGATATTGACTTGGTTTCTTTTATCTAATTAAAAGATTTGGGTTCACAAGAGGCTCGTTGATTTTTAGTCATTATCCTTGGAATTCATGACGAAGGCTTGCAATAATGTCATCCGTGTTTTAATTTGTACAAGTAGACACCTTTATCTAGCTATAGGAGTTTACTTGCATAGGTGTTTACTAGCTCTTTTATAGACAAAAGGCCATATAAAATACAGAGATGTCTTTACTGTTTTGCAGGTCTTGGTTGATGTACATGCAGATCCAAACTTGCTTGTTGCCTATGGTAAAGTCACCATACTTAAAAATTTTGATTAATATGTCAAATGTTGTCACTCTCCATTCTTGTATTTGATACCTGCACCTTCACCTTGATTATGTTTATAACCTAAGGTCGATTTGTTGCATTTTGGTGGAGACACATAGGCGATTTTATAATTCAATGACTAGTTTGTAAGCTATGGTGGAACTGAACCTAAAGCACGAAACAAAGCATTTGTTTGTAAGCTATGGTGGAGGTGAACTTAAGCCCTAAACAAAGCATTTGCCCTTGACCCGTTGGTGAAAAAGAAAAATGCTAATTAAAGGTTATCACCTTTTGTCATGGAATCATTGAGATTATTCATATTGTTGCATATTTGAGATTCAACCGTGTTTTGTAGTCATCTACTGTTGCAGACCCATGCAACAGTTATGCTTTATACGGTTTTATGTCATGTCTCTTAAGTTGTCACATTAAACTTCTTGACAATTGCATGAAGGCGGAGGCCAAAGCTGGTGCAGATTTGGATACTATAGCTGGTCTTAAAATAATTATGGGTGCAAGGGCATCAAAGGAAAAAAAAAAAAGGTTTGAATAGACAACATAATTCTAAAGAATCAATTTAAAATATACTCTATCAACATCTTTCATCTAAACGCCATAACTAATTGGCACTGAAGTAGGTAAGACTATCAATAAACATTAGGCCTCATTCGGGGCGCTGGCAGGTAAGGATCAAAAGGCTTGCTGGCATTTGAGTTGCTAAAGAAGGGAGACTCAACAGGGTACTTCTGGAAATAAAGCTTTTATTAAATTTGATGGGGACATCGACACAACATTATTTTGATTTTGAGTCTGATTTTGTATTTTTCATTCTATTGAGTCGAGTGAATTTTCTTTTATTTAGTAGTCTTAGTTTTCTCTTTTTAGTCCCACATCGACTATATAGAGAAAACTCAATAGTTGTAAGTCTATTTAAAGACTATATTGTTCTCAATAAAAAGTAGATTAATATTTGAGAAAAAAATTATTTTGGGAGTTTTTTTTTCCCTTGAGGGGCGTGTTGCGCATGGCGGGGTGTGAAACCCTAGCTGTGAAGCCGAGCGTGTGGCGTGAAGCGACGTGAGGTCAAGATCGATGAGTGTGAGGCGTGAAGCGACATGAGGTCCGTGGAGGTGGAAGGCCTCCTCACTTATCTCTTAGGTAATCATGAGTCATCTACTATTTTCTTTCATCTCTCAATTTTTTTCAAAATTCGTAGACCTCCCTTCCCCATTTCACATGAGTTAGCTTTCTTTTGTTTTTGAGTCTGAGTCTGTATTTTCTTTTATTTTATTAGTAGCTTTGTCTTTATTTTTAGTATTGTGTTTTTTTTAGTATCACATCGGGTATGTGAAAAAAAAGTCTGTAGTTGTAAACTTATTTAAAGGCTACATTGCTTTCAATAAAAATAGATCAAATTAAAATTGTAATATAAGTTTCTTGTGAAAAAATTCCTGATGTTTGAATTCAGTACAATTTTATTTGAATAATTGATTGTTTCTTTTTTCATCTCTTCTGTCAAATAATTTCATTCATTTTTTCATAAATTCAAAAAAGATATTATAAAATCTTTTCAATCTTCTCGTTATCTCTTATCTTATCTTTTCAAATCCTATTTCTTTTTTCAAATCTCAATTTAAATCCTTATCTTAACCACTACATGAGACTCTTAGTTACAAAATCAAATGACAAAAAAAAAAATCAGAAAAGGATAAAAAAGAAAATCTGTTCTCTTCATATTTTCTCTCTTTTATCTCTTATCTCTTCACTTCCCCATCTGACACAAGCCTGCCAAGTAAACCCAACAGGTTCTTGAAAAGCTTGTGTATTTTCCTTCGACGCGAATACAAGCAATCAACTTAGTTCTTGAGTCCAGCAACATTTGAATCTCTTTATGCATGCTTCTCTTGCGTGAATTCCAATTCAATCAAGCTAGTGTAAGTATCAAATATTCAAGCAATCAAGTTCAGATTCAATTCAACATATACAACAGCCTCCTCGCATGCTTCCCACGCGACAATTCCTGCTCAATTCAAGTAACATCAACCTGACAGTCCAGCCTCGGATCCTTTTCACTTGTCACGATAGTGCATTCTGGCCCTGCCACTTCTTCAACAGCCCTACAGCACAAGACAATATCAGTTGACATCAACAATATGAAGCACAAAGTGGTAAGTTAACTACATCAATAAAGATCAACAACAATAGCAATTTTAGATTCAGTGTCAAGCTTCCATCGCCTCATGTATACTCGACGGTGTCAAGTTCTTCTCACCTGGCGAGAATGATGGGAAATCGAGACAACATTATTTTGATTTTGAGTCTGATTTTGTATTTTTCATTTTATTGAGTCGAGTGAATTTTCTTTAATTTAGTAGTCTTGTTTTTCTCTTTTTAGTCCTACATCGACTATATTGGAGAAAACTCAATAGTTGTAAGTCTATTTAAATACTCTATTGTTCTCAATAAAAAGTAGATTAGAATTTGAGAAAAAAAATTATCTTGGGAGTTTTCCCCTTGAGGGGCGTGTTGCTCATGACGGGGTGTGAAACCCTAGTTGTGAAGCCGAGCGTGCAGAGTAAAGCGGCGTGAGGTCAAGATCGATGAGTGGGCGGCATGAAGCGGCATGAGGTCTGGGGAGGTGGAAGGCCTTCTCACTTATCCTTAAATAACCAAGACTCATCTACTATTTTCTTTCATCTCTCAATTTTTTTTTCAAAATCCTTAGATCCCCCTCTCCCATTTCACATCAAAATTAGATGTTGGTTCCATAATCACCGAGGATGAAATCACAGAACCTCCCTTGAAATCCCTTGAAATTCTCTCGTTAGCTAGAGGGCCAAACTTCCTAAACTCTATTATTCTCTCCTTTTCCTTTGTCATTAAATTGATTTGATGTAAAATCTGGTTCAATCAAAGTTTGTCAAGTCACTGGCCAAACTATGAATTAATTACGTCTCCATGAGTCTGCTACTGGAGGTTTGCACTACTTTGGACAACGGAGGAAGCACATTGGATGGGTAGGTGTTTGTGTGTTCGCAGGTGGTGGGTGGTTTGGACAGCGTCCAATGGGAAACTCAAAAAAACGTTGCATCACAATGTTATTTCAAGTTTGCTAGTTTGTGCTGTATGCACATGCTCATTGATATTTTCAGGTTTTATTTTGGTTAAATTTTGATTATCTTGGGCTAACCATGGCCATTGTCACTGATTTCCAATTTATGGATTCTTATTAGTACCTGAGGAGAATCTTCTAGCCAGTGACCAACCAGACACAGTGAGTAAAAATACTTCACACTCAACATAAACTGTGCCTATATCCACTTTCTGACACCATGGTTCTTCAATTTTCAACATGCAGGATAGGTTTGATCACCCTTACATTTCTTCCCTGTTCTATGGGATGGATTCAGCTGGGACTTTATTCCAGTTAAGCAGCTTCGCGAGAAATACAACAGGCCGCGTCATGAAGTTCCTGTGGACATGAATGATGATGATGGTAGCAAGAATACTTGAGGTATTTCATAATCTAATTCATTTTTCTTGCTACCATACTGTAATCTAACTCAACCATATGTTAAATCATTCTTCTTTATTCCACAGGTCATCGAGAGTCCAATCTACATGATGCTGCTCTGGCTCCTCTCTTTTCTCCTCTCACGATACTTTGGAAGAATTTGAAATAAACGAAGAAGGAAGTTAATCTGTTGTATATATTACTTGTATATTTCTTTTCATCTTCCCTGACTTTGCTGAGGAATTTCTTACGTGAGAAACCAAACATTTTGTAGAACAATTACAAGAGTAACACGTTTAATGAAATACACAGTGCACTACTATTATGTCTTATTCTTGTTTCTGCTTTCTTCAGCTTCTAACATTTTTACTTCATGTTTCCTTGTTGCTGAGTTCGGCCCTACGCAATTCTAAAGGGAAGGAGAGCAAGTTAATAATAGGTTTCACTGGTTTGTTTACTGGAAGTTAAAGATAAAAGAGACCATAGGAGAGAAACTTGGAGCTCTGTAGCTGTTTCAGTTTGGCTGAAATTTCCTCTCTTGATTCTCATTGTAGCCTCATCTTGGCCACACCAAGATGCTAGAAATAGTTTTGAGAAGCTGTAGCAACGATTAACAGTTTTCTTTGTTTCCTTTCAGGACCATGAAACTGTATGTACCCCTCCTGAAATCTTGCACCAATCGAAGATCCCTCTCGCAAATCCATGCCCATCTCCTCACCTCTGGTCTCCATCGAGACGCGCTCCTGGCCACCAAACTGATGGAATCTTATGGCGAGATGGGCAGCGTCGATTCTGCAAGACAAGTATTCGATAACTTCTCAGCTCCAGACACATTCATGTGGGGTGTGATGATCAAAAGCTACGTCTGGGATTTCCACTTCAGAGAAGCCATCTCTCTGTACCACCACGGAATGCAATGTCACCGGTTTCCATTGAGCGGTTTCGTCCTCACGCCTGTTCTTCAGGCTTGCTTGAGTCTTCACGACACGGCCATGGGAAGAAAGGTACACGGGAGGATCGTTAGAGATGGTTTTGAATCCGATGCTGTTGTCGCTACTGCATTGCTTCAAATGTATGGGGGAGGCGGCGGCTTAGAGGACGCTTACAGGGTGTTCAATGAAATGCCAGAAAGAGATGTGGTTTCTTGGAGCTTGATGATATCGAGCTGTATCCAATGCGGGCAAGCGAGTAGAGGCCTGGAGTTGTTCTCTGGAATGATTTTGGAGAACATTGAGGAGGATAGGGTTTTGATGCTTACCGTGGCAGATGCTTGTGCCGATATCGGATTACTGAGAGAAGCAAAGTCAGTTCATGGTCGTATTTTAAGAAGATGGAGTGAAACTGATGAACTGACGGAGAATTCGCTCTCTACAATGTACAGCAATTGTTATGACCTAGAAAGTTCTGAGAAGCTATTTCAAAAGGCATCTAAGAAGAGTGTCGTCTCCTGGACCGCCATGATCTCGTCTTACAATCAGAGATCCTGTTACAGAGAAGCGTTGAGAGTCTGCGCTGAAATGCTGCGATCTGACATAGAGCCGAATTTAGTTACTCTGATGGGTGTTCTGTTTTCCTGTACTCAGTTGGGATTACAGAAAGAAGGGAAGTCAATCCATGGTTTCAGTCTGAGAAGAAGCATAGACCCTCATCTGACTTCCCTGGGATCGGCACTGATAACGATGTATTCTAGTTTCAAACATCTTGAGAGTTCTCTCTCTGTGTTTGAAGCCATAGAGAAGAAAACACTAGTATCATGGAACTCACTGATCGCGGCGTGCTCTCAGAATGGATCTCCAGAACAAGCACTAGAGCTCTTCATTCGGATGCCAAATGAAGGGCTGCTCCCTGATTCTTTTACTCTGGCAACTGCTCTCCCTGCTTGTGGCCATACCTGCAAACTCTCTTTGGGGAGGCAAATCCATGGCATTGTCACCAAACTCGGGTTTTCAGGAAACACATTCGTTCAGAACTCTGTCATAGACATGTACTGTAAATGCAGATCAATAGACACTGCACTCAGAGTCTTCGATGAGATAAAAGAGAAGAATGTCGTGGCATGGAACGCTATGATTGGTGGGTTATCGGAGAGCGGCTGCTCAGAGAAAGCGATTGCTTTCTTTGAGCAGATGCATTACCAGGGGATCAAGATGGACACAGTCACCTATCTAAGTGCAATCAAGGGATGCACTCATCTGGGTTCTTTAGTCAAGGGAAGATGGATTCACCACAAGCTCATAACATCAGGTTTGAACAAGGACAGTCGCGTTGATGCAGCTCTGACCAACATGTATGCAAAGTGTGGAGACATAGAGATGGCCAGACAAGTCTTCGACAGCGTCCCTGAGAAGAATGTGGTGTTGTGGAGCTCGATTATCTCCGGGTACGGAAACTATGGCCTAGCGAGCGAAGCCATCTCACATTTCGGTCGGATGGTGGAGTCTGGTGTGAGACCGAACGAAGTGACCTTCATGGCCATTCTGTCAGCCTGTTGCCATGCTGGGTTTGTGGAGGAGGGATTGTTTTACTTTGATCTTATGAGACGGGAATTTGACATAGAGCCCCAACTGGAACACTGTGTCTCTGTTGTCGATCTTCTGAGCCGAGCTGGTCAGATTGATAGAGCGCATGATTTCATCAAGTTGATGGAAGTAGAACCAGATTCTAGTGTTTGGAGAGCACTTCTTAATGGTTGCCTTATTCACCAAAGGGGAGATATGGTGAGTGTCATTCAGAGAAGAATCCTGCAGAATTCTTCACGAAGATGGAATGCATAGTGATGAACCTATACTTCTATTTGTTGGTATAATCACATAAAAATTAGCATCTGTATTTATCTGTTACATTTTACTAGCATGCATGTGCAATGTACACATAAACATTCTAGTTTCAAAGAGACTATATGAACACCTAGCTTAATCTCCCACAAACACACACACACACACACAAACAAAAAAACTCTCCCCTAATTTAAAATTACTGAGTTTGGATCATAATATTATAATTACTGAGTTTGGATCCTAATTTGTTAGTGGGTATGGATCATGATGGATCCCCAATCGGGTTTGGATCTACAAATATGTAAATGTGTTCGAATCTGATTTAAGTCGCAGTCTCGCAGAGGCTCTTGCAATACATCGCCTTCTTCTTAGGTTTTTTTTTTTTTTTTAATTAATGCCTGTAGGAGGAGGAGGAGGCAGTAGCATTCTTTTTCCGCCATGGATTCCAGAGCTTCGATTCCTCCATCGATGATTACTTCCGCCCCATGGTTTGATCTCCCACAACCTCTCACAGAGAGCTTCTTGGAGCGCCTCGCTCTCTCCGATTTACGTTCGCTTTGCCGCGCTGTCTGCGCCAAATGGCGATCCATCCAAAGGGACCACCACTCTCATCACACCCTGATGCTTCGCCTCCATTGGATTTTACTTAGGCCAGCCCTGCCCGCCAACCTCCACGGAACCGACCCGGGTTGGCACAGACTCGGCCCAGGTCACCAGGGCCTCTAGACCTGACCTGGGCCTGCTCATGCGGATATCCGCATCCGAATCTGGCTCCAACTCGGATACGGATATTATTTTTTCACATCCGTCAATATTTGTATCGTATCCGTATCTGAAAGTTAGGTGCAGATACGGATATAGTAAAAGCAATATTCTAACCGTATCTGATCCGATATTCGAAGGTTGGGTGCTTGATAATCATATCCGTATGGAAGAGACTATTCTTCAATGAAATGAGGCATTATGTTTTGATATTTAGTGAAAAAGTAATAGTGAAAAGTATCTTGATTCTTGCAAGAATAACATGAGATATTTTGAGTATTTCGACAAAAATCGTGGCATTCGAATCGGCACTTAACACCGGAGGTCATGTAATTCATTGCTATAGAAGCCGAATGACAATGGATACAGTGAAAGTATTGATATGTACACAATAATATCATAGTATGTACATATTTAATATTGTTATAGATGCGATAAAAAGTAATATAAGTATATCTGTTTAGTTTATCCTTAACTGTATTTATTTTTACATATTCAATTAGTATCCGCATCTAATACGTTAATATCCGATCCATATCTGATATCCGATTTTGCCGGATATAAATATTACTTTTTTACATTCGTCAATATCCGTATCCGAAGGTTGGGTGTGGATGCGGATATGATAAAGACAATATCTGATCCGTATCCGATTCGATGGCACCCTAGGGCATGCCTCGGTGAGAATAATGCGGCTGACGACCTGGCCGAGTTGCACTGGGGCCCGTGCCGACTCCGGGTCCAAGCCGAACCGCCCCAATCTATTTTTTCGCCGTTGGGGGTTCTAGGGGTCTTTTGCATGCACAACACTCCCACGACCATATTGGGTTCAAAATTTAGTCACTGGCGGAATTTTTGTAATTTTTTTACAGTTCCCCCAAAGGATTTATTCAGTCAAAATTGATTTTTTTTAAAAAAATTATATTTTAACATCTTCTTCCCCTCTCTAAATACACCTCCTTCCCCGTTTAATTTCATTAAAAAAAATCTCTAAAAAATTCTACTCTCTACAAGTTATTTCAAGTTCTCAAGTGCTCAAACTCCCAAACTCTCTCAAGTTCTCAAATGCTCAAGCTCTTTTAAATTCTCAAGTGCATTTACATTTGTATTTCTTGTAGCAATTTTGTCAAAACTTGTGAATTTTTTTGATATTTTAAATATTTTTAAAAAATATATTTAAAATTAAATTATTGAATTTTAAAATATAATTAAAATTGACTAGGACGGCCCGGTCCGGGCGGGCCGCCAGTGATTTGCGAGCAGGTTGGCTTGGTCCGATCCTTGACCCGCCGGGACTGAGCCGGGCCGGGCCGGGCCAAACTCGGCCCCTTTCACACTCCTAATCCTACTAATCCCCTACAACAAAAGAGGGAAAAAAATGAGCTTTTCTGTTTCAACCCTTTCAAGAAGAAATTCTACCGCTTCCGAGTCCCCGCCGTTACCACTGTGTCTTCTAGGGGTGAGCAGAGTTTGGTTATAACTGAGATAACCGGCGAAACTCGAAACCTGAATCGAACCGCTCTAGTTCGGTCAGGTTTCAGTTTTGGGTATCGAAATCCGAACCCGACCGAATCGAACCGAATCTCTCACCCCGATATATCACCACACTCAAATTCAGTTTTCTGAATCATATTGTTCATAACAAAACTGGTGGAACCTTCTCTCATTACTTCTAGTAATACTGTCTTTTTATTTTGAACATGTGAAAGCTATATTAAGTACATAATCACAATTGAGAATAATATTTATATTAATACATTTTTTTGCATTCTTATCATTAAAATTAGTAATAATTATGTAAGTTTTGATAATAAGAGCCCAAATACAGTGTAAAAGTTTTAAAACCTGAAATTTTCAATTCACAATGAGGTTAGCCTTTTTTTGTTTCTAATTTGAGTATTTGATATTTGAGATTAGGATATGAGAGGATGATAATATAATAGTGATTAAAAAAATATAGGAAATGTTGGAAATATATAGGTCTAACAGAAAAAACTGAAAACCGAACCGAACCGAGTCAGTTTGGTTCAGTTCGGTTTCTAAGTCTAATTGGTTCTGTTCGATTTTTCAAAAATTAGTAAAATCGAACTGAACCGACCGATGCTCACCCTTAGTATCTCCTCTTCTCACGAATTCCTGCTCCTGATTGATGACACCCAGGATGATATCCTCCTTAATTGAATGCTATCCTCCTTGATTTGCTCGGTTCAATTCTTGATTTCCTGGACTTTTGTTTTTTGTTTTTGTTACCTCTTTTCTTAGTATTTTTCATGTTCTTCGTTCTCTCTTTGATTTTCTCTAAACTTCTCACTTTAAAATTAAAAAATTCTTTTTTTCTATTATTTTTTCCTTTGTTGTCCCCTTAATATTTCTTCCAAATTTTGAGGATTTCTTTTCTATTTATTTCTTTACGATTACTACTTTCTTTTTTTTTTCCTTTTCTTCTCCTTCAAGACGTAACATGCTCTTAGGTTTGACTGCTGTAAGTGACCGAAGTCGTATTTACAGTTGTAAGTGCGTTTTACGCGTGTAAGTTTTACGGTATTTGGTTGGTAATGTGAAATTGTAAGTGAAAAAGTATATTATATTTTACAATCTGTGGTTGATAAAGTGTAAGTCGTAAGTGGAAAAGTTGATAACAAAACTAACTGTTTGATGATTTAAACATATTAAATATTAAAAATAGTACATATTAAAAGTATTAAATATTAAAAATCTTAAATGTTAAAAATACTAAAATATTAATAATAAAAAATAATAAAAATATTAGATTACTAAAATATTAACAGTAATTTATAATAATTATTAAAAAATATTTAATACTGCAATTTAATATTAAATATTATTGAATTCAATAATTAAAAATATGGAAAATTTTGCTATAGCCGCATATTTCGCTTCATAATAAGAAAAAACTCAGTTTCATAATTTTGTTTGCTATAGTCTCATCGACGTCAGCATAAACTGATTCCTCCCAACCATCACTTTTTCAAATATTTTTATTTTCTTTTTTACCCTTTCCTATCACCTCAACATTGCTCTCTCCCCTCAAATCTTGACCCCGATGCAGAGATATTCGTCGCACGGCCATGCCACCGTGGGGGTTGGAAAGAAGGTGAGGAGCCCCTCCCGGGGTCAGGACGGAGCCCCTAGAATTTTTTATGGGATCGATCCTTTGTAGTTCTCGCTTGTTCGTGCTCACAATGAGTTTTGTTTATATTTAGATTTGAAAAACATTAGATATCAATCGATGTCAGTAGACGAGAGTCGGTTGATAGTGGCGATACTGATATGAGGATTGAATTCATGATCGCAGTCCTCCGTGAGGACTGACTCAGAAATAGGGCATTTTGTGAGGACTGCGATCATAGTCGCAATCCTCCTAAAAAACTTAAATATATGATATTTTTATGAATACTGAGATCATAGTCCTATAAAGACTCAGAAACATGACATTTTTGTGAGGACTGCAATCGTGGTCGCAACCTTCATAAATAGTTCATTTTGTGAGGACTGCGATCATAATCACAGTTCTCAGAAATAAAGTATTTTTGTGAGTATAGTCGCAGTCTTCTATACTGTGATCATTTTGTGAGGACTACGATCATAATCACAGTCCTCAGAAATAGAGCATTTTTTGAAGCAATCCGCTTTTTTAAAGCAATTACTTAGGGGCAATTTCGTCTTCTGCTGCTGAGGAACACTTCAACGCCTGACACGTGGGCGCACATCTTTACTTTAAAAAGGGAGGTGTTTGAACTAAATAAAATATGCGAGTGTCCTCATTATAGTTTGATTTAGGTGGCTAACTCCCCCTAAAAATATTAGATTCCAAAATTAAAAAATTAATTTAATAATAAATTTTTTAATTTTGTATCAAATATTACTAATTTAGTAATAAAAAAGATTTTAACAACAAAAATTACTAGATAACTAATAAAAAAATTTAATCTAATAATTAAATTTAATCTAATAATTAAAATAATTCTCATAATTTAAAATGATTAATCTAATAATATAAAAATATTAATCTAATTATAATTAACTGTCTGCAATACAGATTTGCATGATCAGAAAATTAATTGTTTGTGCGGCAAATGAGTTATAAGTGAGATTTACATGACCACAAAATTAACTGTTTAGGCTGCAAGTGGGCTGTCAAGTATATTTTCATAATGAGTCTTTCTCATATGTATCCCCAAATCTTTCATATTATAAAATTTACCCCCAAATCTTCATATAATCTCTATTACCCCTCTAAATCTTCAAAAATATTAAATTTATCCCTCATGTTAACTTTTTATCGATTAAAAAAATTAAATTACTTTTTTACCCTTCAAAATATTACTCAAATTTACCCTCATCTCTGTCTCCCCCCCTCCGGGTACTTTTCCACCTCCTCTAGTCTCATGCCTCTCTCCCCTGCCACCCTCCCCCCTCTCTCTCTCCATGCCTCTCTCCCCCTTGCCCCTACCTCTCTCCCTTCCCTGTATCTCTCTCTTCATCTCTCCTCCTGCCTCTCTCCCCTACCGCCTCTCCCTCTCTCCCCCTACCTCTCCCCCCATCTCTCTCCTCTTGTCCCTTCTGTTTCTCCTCCCCTACATCTTTCTCTCCCCTGCCTCTCCCTCTCCCCTTTCCCTGCATCTCTCTCTCCATCTCTCCTCCTGCCTCTATCCCCTTGGCACTTTTCTCTACTCTCACTTGAATCTCTCTCCCTTTGTCGTTTCTCTCTCCCCCCACATCTCTCTCCGTATGTCGCTTCTCTCTCACCTCCCCTGCGAGGCGAAGGCTGGCGGCACCAACATCGGAGTCACCAGAGTTACCGGTGGCATCAGCCCCAACGGAGTCACGGACGTTGTTCTGTTAGAATTTAGGATTTAAATTAGATTTAAATTAATTTTAGATTTGTTTTAAGTTATGTTGTTGGCCCAAAGGCCCATCACTCTAATTTTGATGATGACTAACTCATGTAATTATGATACTAATGATCTAGTGTTTATTAAGTTTCAGATATTGATCAAGATCTTAGTTGGTGTTTAGTTTCAACAAAAAAATTTAAAGTCAAGTTTTGAAGCTATCATATGATGATTCAAGAGCTCAAGTTAAAAGATCACATCAAGCACTTAAAGAGGAGTCTAACTCAAGAATCAAGTTTAGATCAAGTCTACTTGAAAAAGAAGATCTACAAGAAGACTTGTATCTAGAGTTTGTGAGTTTGATCTTGCGTAAAGTATATATTAGTTTTGATTGCTCAAGCTCACACACACAAAATCTTGTTGAATGGTTTTTCAAGTACAAAAGATTTGCTTTTTGATTTAACCATTTTTGATTTAAGAATTGTGTTTGTATGATTTTCATCTCAAAAAAAAAAAGTTTTTATAGTTTGGAATCTGTGTTGCATTCTATCCACACATAAGACTTTACATGTTCAAAGAAACTTATTTTGATGAGTATTGAGTTTCGGTTTAACAAGTTTATGTTTTGATATGCACGAGTTGAATTTGATCAAAACAAGTTATATTATCTTACATGTGAATTGAATTCTATCCATATATATTAGTGCTTCAAATGTGTTTGAAAAACTTATTTTTGTACTCATGAGAGTTTTAAAAAAAATATGATTTTCTATTTACAAGTTTAGTATTTAGAAAATATGTTTTTATTTCAAGAAATATATTTTAATTCATCAAAAACAAGTCTAAGATCTTGTATTGTGAAGGTATTTTTTGCAGTCTTAGTGATCACTAAGTGTTATAAACCATTTTATTTACTTTGTGCTTTGGCTTTGTGCCCATTTCTTGTGTAGAGATGATTAGCTTTGTGCCTCCTCTTGTGTAGAGAATTGAGTTTATATCTTTTGTGGAGTCCTTAGTAGAGAGAGTTGAAATTCTTCTAGGTAAAGACGGAGATGTAAAGCTTGGTGCTCAAACCTAGAAAACATATTCCTGTGTTTGCGTTTAGCTATCTCTCTCTAAACTCTACTCTTTTTATATCTTGCATTGCTACTATTGTTCATTTATATATGCTTGATATTATTTATTTGCTCATATTTGTTATAATTTAAGAGAGCTATTGAAGCACCTCACTTCTTATGAAAGAGGAATCTTGAGGACCGAGAATTCGGCTTCACTCTTTCCCTATTGACTGTGGTAGTATAAAAATTTTTAAATTTCGTATTTGATTGGCATTTCACCTATCCCCCCTAGGTGAACCCACAAAGTTTGATTAGGTTTGAATAGAATTTAATTAGGTTTTAATTAGGATATAAGGGCATTAAAAGAATTTTATAAAAAATAACGGATGTTCCATGATAAGGGTAATATGAAAATATAAAAGATTTAGAGAGATAATTGAGATATTACGAAGGGATTATTTTGATAATACGAAAGATTTAGAGAGTACATGTGAGAAAAACCTTTTCATAGTCTGAGAGTTGGAATTTACATGTTCTACTGGGGGGGGGGGGGGGGGGGGGGGGGCGAGTTTTACTGCACATCTTTCCCGAGTCTTATCATCTTCGATCCGCACCACCCGACACCCATCGTCCAGTTTGTTGAGATGCAACTGAGCAGAGCTGTTTGGAGTGAATCAGTTTTTCAAATCCAATGGGGGAGATATCGATAGCCGCGGTGCTTCATGACAATACGTTCAGTGGCACAACGACGGAGTTCCCAAGTGTTCAGGGCAGATCTTTCCTGAAAGGAAGCGGCTGAGAGTAGAAAGCCTTGGTGGTCGAGTGTTGATCGTAGGTCCGCGGTGGTCAACTTCTTTCCTCGCAACCGCTGTGCGAAGCAAAAGAGGAAACTGCATCTGCGTCACTCAGAGACATTGTCTGTTAAGATTGGACGCCATGGATGGTGCTCGACTTGGGGACACTTGAGATGGCAAATGATGAAATTCTGAGCATGACATCGCTCGCAGTTTCAGGATCATCCCTAGCCAGGTGCAGTCTATATGTAGACTGACGAGCATTGATGCATTCAAACTTTTAGGTTTCTTTCGCATGTAGTTGTTGTTAAGGACTTTGGGGGCACCGTCCCAAGATTCTAGGGCCCCTAGATCAAAGAGTCTCCCTATAAGGCACAAATTGTAGCCTATTATTCCTCTCCATTGCGCAGAGAGCGGACACACCTTACGTGAAGCAGCGCCCTTTTTATGGGCTCGGTGCACGGCTCTGATTCCAATTGTAAGAACTACATCATCTCAAAATGCTAGCATTTTATGATTGCTTCAGTAGAATGTTGATGTGTCAAGTGTAAAATGTTCCCCAAATGAATATTTACTCTTTTTGATAGTCTGCCACATGTATTGCTCTTACGTGGAAAAGTGTGTGAGTATTTTCCCGAAAACAATTAGAAAGCTCAGCCGTAAGATCTCATCCGAGGATCAAAAGCATAGAAACCAACAAGCCATTACATCAAATGCCAAGACATTCCCTTTCAGCCAATTTACAAATCAACGTGAAAGGAAACGCGTATCTGATCCGATGAACTTTCTGCAAACTGGCACAATGCATCAATTAGCCATATGCCAGCAACAAACACAACTCCTTTTATGGACATTTGACAACACACATGTAAAAGAAAATTCATGAAAAATTCTAACCTTGAGTACCTTTTCCTATTGAGAGCTTGAGCAGAGCTAATAAAATGGTCTCTGTTTACCTTAAAATGATTCAGCATTTATTCTAAAAATGTACAGGCTGTTTATGTAACTCAAAGGGCCAGGTAAAATCAGGTGGTTGGAACTTTGGACATGCTCTCCTCTCTGCCGACCAATGAGAAAAACTCCTATTCCTCTCTGAATTCCCTCTATAAAGCCGCTATCCTCTGTGTCTCTTCACGTTAGAGGAGCCGCAACGTTGGTGACCGGAGGGAACCTCTGCCTACGACACCGCCTTGTTGTCCTTCCCCATCCGATCATATTCCTCCCGTCAACTTCTGCCTCAGTATTATTCACCGGCTGTGCCACTGCAGGCTGTGGTGGTGGAGGAAGCGGACTTACCTGAATCTCTTCCACGGTGACAGACAAGCTCCTGGGTCGCCGACCTGCCCTCCCTCTAGAAGTTGCCCCATTCCGACTGGCATTGCGCCTCATTGTTCCTCCTGCCTGCCAAGACTGACCCGAGGCTTTCATCAGTGCCCCAATGGTTTGGAGGTCTTCAGTAACCTCGTGCCTTGTGAGTGAGGTTAGCCCTGGAAGGATATCTTTCTGGAAGTCTCTCTTCTGCCTTCTCTTCCTTGCTTGTCCCCTCCGAGGCTTTGTGAAGAGCAGTGAAGCAATAGTGCTCTTTCCATCGTCATCATCATCATCCTTCTGATCATGTCCTTCCCGTGACTGGCACCAGTACTCATCGGGTTTGGTTTCTTCCAGCTCCAGAGTCAACTGCTCAAAGGGATCTAACTCATCATCTGAAGTTTCTTTGACACCCTCTGCATTGGATGAAACAACTTCAGCAAACCAATGCAAAGTATTGTAAGCAACCGGGGTCAATGGATGAGATGGAATATCGTCCAAGTGGCTACATTTGTCCGATGAGATCAAAATAATGTTTTCCGCTGCCTCTCTAACCAAGGCTTCATCTGGTTCTTCTTCCTCCTCTAATACAGTTGGTGCTTCCAAATCAATCTTTAATGTGACAGTAGGTGCTGAAACTTGCAAGGTAACCTCTAACATCTTGCCTTCATTTGAAAGGTCTGTCGAGTTTAGGTCAAAGTTCAAATTGATGTGATTTCTAAAGCTTGTACCGCTGCTTGTAGCAACCAGTTCTCCAGGAGGAACCTGGGTTTCCAAGCTGGGGAGATTAACCTTATCTTCCTTGTTGTACTTGGTAGCAACAGTTGGGAGTTTCTCCTGATGAGGTGAGAATGCAGCACTGTGTTGAGTCCTTTCAGGAATGGGAAAACCAAATATTTTCTTACTACTTTGCCCATCGGATGCAACATTCCTCACAACTGTGGTCTCCTTTACCTGCGAAGATGATGATGGCAAGTCCTGCAAATTAACTAAGTTAATGCTTCTCTCTGTTTCTTGTCTGTTATCACATTTTGGATTAATCACGCAGCAGGCAGGCTTCGGCTGGGGATAACCTTGTGACAGGTCCAACTCCATCAGAGAGGAGGCATTATAAGTTGGTTTCCTTCTAAGCCAAGACAGAGTCCCTGACAGATCCTCACACTTCCCCTCTGACTCATTGATCTTTTGGGTGGTGAGACCATTTCGAAATCCATTCAGAAGGCTTTGGTTCAAATGCACATCTTTTTGGGACTTTGGAGGTCCACAACCTTCATGATTACTGTCACTTCTACCACTGAGGTTTGGCTTACCAAAGGTGATTGGTTGGGTGTATGACTGGGATGCTGAATTCTGATCAAATCTGAAACCATGACGGATTCCATTCTGATAAGATGTTGCATCGATGCCAACTCTAGACCTCAAGTCACCACCATACTGCCATTTGTCAGAGGGATTGTCATTGTTTGGAGTAGCCGTTCCATTGAAGTACTGAAGTGACGTAACAGCCCAGGGAACATGACTGTATCCATTTGCCGGCTTGGTCCAAGATGAGAGAAGTGGAGTGGCAGCATTGGTGTACTCCAGGTAGGCATCCGAGAATGAACTGGGCAGGCTTCTTCCAGAGATTTCAAGCTTTGGTTTGAACCATGTTTCACTTTTTTTTTGATCTAGAGAAAGAATTTCATGAGGGTTCTGATTCAATTGTATCTGTTCAGATGGCACAGAGAAATTCTCCTTAGGGGAACCTGAACTGAACAATTTCATTCTACTGGTGCTTTCTCCTGTTAAATTTAACCAATGCAGAAAAGATGAGAACTAAAATGAAATGGAAAGGGACCATCACCGTCCATAAATAACAGCAGAAGATCTGTATGTTAATTCACACAACTATGATGTGCTAACAGAAAAAAAGGAGGAGAAACCTGTGTCTACAAGTTTAATCGAGATAGAGAATGCAAGAACTCAAACTAGTTGTCACAAAATATTTGAAATTCCAATCCAAATTATTTAAGATTATTAAAAGCATATTGACCGGTTCCATTATTATTATTATTTTTTTCCCTTTTTGAGTATGAGTAGCAAATTTACTGTTAAAAGGATAAAATAGAAACAAGCACAGGAACTGAAAGTAGTTCAAGAGTAGATTTTCTAGGCAAGATATGGACCGGTAAACACGCAAGGTTTGCAAAAAATGGCTTCAAATAATTGAAATAAGATGCACAGTCAAACTTTTGGCAGCCAGGTATGTCCCAGAAAGGACAATGTAAAGTATACTTCCTAAAAAATTATACAGTTAATAATAAAAACTAATAAAAACTAATCTAGAAAGAATAAGTCTGATGCCTCTTAATTCAATATTACAGTATATTTTAACACTTTCATTCATATCAGATGGGCTATAATTCCATTATTTCAACAGTGTATTGGCAAAACGTTGTGGTTTCCACTCCAAGGAACATTAAATACTTGAACAAGAAGGTGGGAAGGTTCACTAGTTAGCTGTTTGAATGTTTCTGTGCTCTGTACTTCAGGGCTAGCACGCCTTTTAAAGATACAATTGCAGCATACACTATTTCTGATGGTTTATAATTCTCCCTTGAATTCCTCCAGTTATGGGCTCCAGCAAGTACAGAGGATTTTTTACTTTTTCTCTCACCATACGAGCTAATGAATTAGATTTCAGCAATCCAATGGAATCACACGCTTTTTTGGTTCCACAAGAATTTTTTGAAGCCAGTATACTAGCACAGTAATTAAATTAAATTTAAACAGAACAAAAAATAATTAATCAGGTACGAGGGGTTCCGGGGAAAAATATACCAGATCCTTGAGTTTATTATTCTTCCCTTGAAAAAATAAACTATTTAGTTGCAAAAAAGAAAAAGAAAAAATAACGTGATTTCCAACTTAGCAAACAAGAACAAACACTTCAAATAAAGAAAAGAGTAAAAAGAATACTATTATCTGTAATCACCATCTCCGAAAATGTTATCAATCACTTCCAGTTCCTATATGAACATATGGGCAGTCTGTGACTGGACTCGTTACAAATTTTCTAACGCCTCTCCTTTTATTTCTTCAGTTTTGTTCTTCTGTGCTCCAGCACTAACATAGTTCTTACAGGGTGACTCAATGGATGAGGACACTTAACATTCACATTAAATTGGAATTAGAAGACAGTTTAAAATAAAAAAAAAGCTGTTACAGCCGCGCCCCCACTCACCCACACACATTAATGGTGGTAAAAGTGTTATGATGTGATGCAAGTCATTTTGTTCTAATATATGTTTCTAAAGGAAAATGCTACGCTAGCTAAAATTTTCACCGAGATTGTACAAAGAATTCTTACCAGCTTCATTATTAAGGAACGGCCATTCCCTGCTTGCTTCATCATCATCTACATGCAAATGATTTGAAGTGGTCCCTTCATCGCGATGCCTGCCTTTGAGAAAAGCTGTTGGCAGGCCTGACATACATGTGCTTGATCTCGTTGGCAACTGAAGCCCTTGATTCTCTGCAAAAGGGGTTTTTGGTACTAGAAATTTGGCAGAAACTGAACCAGTTGCTATCCCCAAAAAAGTTTCTCTAGCAGGATCATTTAGATCAGACAAATTTCGAGTGGCAGGACCACTTTGTGTACATATATATGATTTCCAACTTTCTTCTCTACAATTAGGACCATCACCCACGCTAAGACCTAGCTTCACATTATTCTCAGGATCAGCACCCTGAATTCTGTCCTGGGGAACTGTCATTACAGAAGATGACTCAGCAACAGCTTCCTTTGCCGATCTTTCTTCTTCTTCACAATCAATATACATGTCAGCTGGAAGTTGAAGGTCAAACATTCTCCTAGGAATCCCTTTAAAATTACAGTCAAACATTTCATCATCTTTTGCAGCAATCTCTTTTCCGGTTGAAACTGGACCAGACTGCACGCTACTTTCATTCAAAAAGTTTAAGGCTGGTTTCTTGTTATCAGTTACAGTAAGCGGTGCCCTATTATTACTGGTGGTGGCTTCAGGCAGGTGCGCCATCTGAAACATTCTGTTAGCACCTTCAGATGGAATTTGGGATGAGAAAGAATTTGATTGCGAAGTGTCGGCTTGTAGATGTCTGCATGGCCCTTTCTTCAATTCATCCATCATGTCCTTTTGGATCCTATAAAGACGGTGAAGTTCGTAGACCTGAATTACAAGAATGACAAACAGTGAGAAAAGTGACAAAATACATAAGGGATCGGAAAAAGAATAATAAATAATCTACAAGAGAAACCATCCCACAAAAGCTGACTGCAGTACTTGTAACTTTAACCAGTAATCTCTAGATAACATGATCTGGCTATATGAATATTTTAAGAAATATCAAATATTGGTAAGTCTCAAAATCATCAGGCATCATGAGGTTTAACTGTCAACAACATGACCAAAATATTAGCATGAATGAAGAAACTTTCAAACACAGCAATAAACTGAAAATAACTTCCAATATTCTCAACGATATAATCTTGTTTTAAAAGTATAGAGTGGACTGTGAATGAACACCTGTTTCCTAAATATAGCTTCATGTTCAAGCATCGTCCTCTTGAGCATTTCTTTGTCATATTCTGAATATCCGTTTGTTGGCCTTAGCTGATAACCATTGGATAGATTTCTATCTGACGTATTATCTTCATAGTACTGAGACCAACATCCCTCTGCTTCCTCATTTAGATCCCTCATTGCATAAAATCCTGGAAGGTAGCTTGTATGCTGTACTTTTGTACCCATTACTGCAAGACATCACCCAAACAGTTAGCAAATAAAAGCAAAATGTCAATAAGAAAATATTTAAAGGAACATATGCAGTTAAAATTAAGATGACTATATCCTACTATATCAGAATACCTAAAATGGACTGAAAGCCAAATCCTTGAGAACAGACAGTTTTTCTTTTTTCTTTTTCTTCAAGGGAACAGAAAGTTATCTGATTGATCCAAATTAGTTTTAACAACATATACATATACAATAAAAATAAAAAATAACAGTGGTTCAAGATGCTAGTGCATAGGAGATCCCGTATCCCGACATATTTGCAGCACATGGATAATTCCTAAAGAATAAAGGTGCAGACCGAAGTAGTAATATCAAAAAGTAATAATCATTATGATAAAGATGATTTCAGGATCATCATAGCAGTAACGCAACATTGTAATTTACAAGGTGATACTTAACTTTTACTTAGTTAATAATAGACTCCAAATGGATATGATTTGACCAGGTGACAATACTCGCTATGTCTCAGGCTCGATATCCCTTTCTGGTTATCCACAAGATACACATGAATTTGCATCTTCTCATGTATCTACAATCATGTTTTCGCTAAGACGACGCATACAAGTTATTTCAAGTTACATTCAGGCTCATGAAATAACCAGCCACGTCCAGAGTAATAGTAAACCCGAACAACAATATGCAGGACGTTTTCCATGATGGGAGATCTATGGCTGCAGGTGTTAGTCATATTGAATGTCTGCTCCCCAGAGCTTCACAACATAACCATTATAAGGGATCATCAACGCCTACAACTATTAGGTGTGTTATTTAGCATTAAGTATACTTTTTTAGTTGTATGTAAACTAGTCAATCTAGCAGAACAATAGCCCACAGCCTATCTTTCATAACTTTATAAAATATTTTCTTTAAGAAAAGAGAGACAACTATTAGGGTTTCTTAAGAATCTAATTACTTTTTTTTTTCCAGTTTCCTTTTATAGTTCCTCTTATTTATTTCTGCTCAACGTCAATATTTAACACTAGTGAACACAAAAAAGATACAAGAGAGAAATGATAAAAAGGAAGCTATATAAGTATCAACAGACAACAAATCCAGAAGAGAATCGCATCAAGAATAACATTTATGGGAAATATGTGTAGGAAAAGCAAGAGATCAGTGCAGGAAGTCGTGGATTTTATATGTTAAGGCTACCTGAGTAGCATACACTCTAATATGCATTTATTATACTTCTATGTGAATGAATCTGTAATGGATCCTCATGTACACGTGATTCAACAATGCACAGATGATGTTCAATAATGATTTTTGGATTTTGAAGAATTTAAGCATCTCATTGGACAAGTTTATTTTCCATACCATTGTAGACAAGATGCACAGAGTTATCTTCTTATCCAAACATCATGGATCAGTAATGCTTGGTTTCAGAAAGCCAGAAAAGTTATTAGAAAATTGTGAAAATAGAATAAACTACCACAGACACAGTTGTCAACCCTAGCCTGACTGATGGAATTCTACGAAAGGCTGAGTCAATGTCAATGCATGGACCACCAGGTCAGCTCTTAACCGACTGAATTTTTTTTCCTCCTAAAAATACATTTAGTGTTCCTATGTCTGTAATAGGGCTTCACTTAGAGCTTGTCAACTTTAAACTAATGTGTGAAACTGCCAGTATCTAGTGGCTGTAGGAGGTGCCAAGCATCAAAATGCCCAAAGTATCGTAGTAACAGGTGCCCCTGGTAACATTTAGTAGCATATAACTTTCCAGAATAATTGACCTCATCCAAAACTTGTTAGACTACTTAGACATAGCAGTCACCGAAAGTACAACATCAAAATATTAAAGGAAATGAAGAAAGGACGTGTCTCTGCAAGGTGATGTAACATAGCTCCATGAAATAAATGAGATCTTGCATGCATAAACAAAAGCCCTAAGCATACTTGTATAACCAGACTGCCAAAGCATTGTCCTGCATCATCCGTTCCAACTACTAAAATAGTTGGCTGGTGACACAAAATCCAAATTATTATATAGCCTCTCAGCAAATAACTCTTGTACACATTTCACAAGCAAACTCCGTAAGGGACATTATAGGATCTTCTTCATTGTTTGATTATTCCCAATAAACTTTGCATATTAGAGGTTTTTTCATTTGTGTACTCCTTTCATTCTTTTCTTGTAGTGCAGTTTGAACTTACTGCATCGGAGGAGGGTACAAGGATTGGTGTAATTACCATTAACTCTTTTATGAAATGGTTCAGGTCCCACCAACCTTATCCATTAAAATCAAAAAAATAGAAAAATCACATGTAAGCATTTAACATATATTATCCATATCTAATTTCTTACTTCGTACTTTATTAAAAATTGTTACAGTAATTTCCTGTGCTATAGGGTAATGCATTTTAGGTAAAGTTCAATGACAGCCTACTTTTCTCTGCTTTTGCTGCACAACTTGCAAAGAATTTTCTGACAAAAAAGAAAAAAAAAAATCAAAGAAGTTCATTATTAGAATTTTATCCCCAGAAAAAAAAATCACATAAGATCAGTGATTTTATTAGTTTTTTGCTACGGATGGAAAGAATCTCAGATTACCACTTTAAGTCAGCTTTTGGTCATCTTATTTGCATAACTTTACAAAAGTCACGTCGAGATGATAAGTGGTGAAATGTTACTGGAACTTCTGCTTTCAATAAAGGGAAGAAATTGGTGTGGCTCAGAGCATGCTTGGTTGTGTAATTGTATTAAAACCATGCCAAAACTTCTGGAATTGCCTTCTTCCTGTTTAAGAATGAGTAAATAGCGGAGCGTATTCAAACATTCCAAACTTGTATATCATTACACAAAATATAGATCAATTATGTACATATCATCTGTACATATGTTATCATGCAAGATACCTATTTCAAAGCTATCATATATTATGTCTGATACTAAATGCTTTTATGATAGGAAGGAGTCATTCACACAAAGTCACAAATGGACAGAAAGGATTTTGCTTCCACATATAAACACTTCCATCATGGCTAAAACCAAGTCTCCAGCCAATGTGAGCTAAAATACAATGATTAACACCATCAAGCAGAAGATTCAGGCATGACTAAAAAACATGCTTGGACAACTGCTGGATCTGGATGTCAGCCATGCACCGACTTAATCAAGAAGATATCACAACTAGAGGCTCAAATATGAGAGTAATGCATAGCTCAGATTGTACAGTTCATCTGTAAATACTGTATCATATACGAAACCTATTCAAAGCTATCCAAGTTTAAGTTCGATGACAAGTGCTTTTAAGCTAGCGAGGAGATATTTATACAAAACCATGTGATGTATACATAAGCTTCCAGTTCCATCATGGGCTAAAACCAAAACTCTAGCCAACGAAAAACTCAACACCGGACTGAAAAAGATCTAGCAGAAGATCGAGGCCCAAACAAAAAGATTGGGTCAAACTGCAGTTCCATCATGCCTCATTTGGCCTCATCCAGGAATATATCATAACTTGTGCAAATATAAGAAAGCAACTCATAGATAGGTTGGTTAGCTTCTGGTTACAGCTCATTCAGACTAATTTATTTAAATTATTCAGTAGACAAAGTTGATTTTTGTAAGCTCAATTATTAGATAAAAAGAAAATTCGAGCTCATACTACACATGAGAATGACTTGCCTAAGCATACTAAGCTTGATTCTGTATGTCAATATTTATATGTTGAATAAATACGTACAAACATATATATTAGAGGATTTAATACTCCTATGCAATAACTATTGTAGATATGTCCACCAATCAAAGTGCACAATGAAATTGGATGACCACTCCTTTCACTTTGATCTACCTGTTTTAAGAGGCAAATAGACAAAAAATACTGCACTTTTAAGACCTTTCCCACGCAACGAATGATTGAAATTTAATTGTTTTCCAACTATAGGAAAAAAAAAAGAAATTTCATTAGAGTTCTTGGTCCTTAAAACAATAGATTTTTCATTTTTTAATGTTTTTCAAGGCATGTAGATTATCGTGAATGTAATGGACATTCATTGGGATAATCTAACTCATGGATCATAAGATTTCTTTAGTTCTTTGCAAAACCATTCATTTTTGGAACATTTAATGCATGGGCAAATTGTTCAAAATGCATAGTTTTTGGCTATAATGCTTTTGAAACAGTAGATCAAATTGAATAGAGTGGATTGTCCAAATTCATCGCATGACCACGCATTTTGGCAGGTGGGTATAACTAAACTAATTATTCCCTAGGAGCATTAAATCCACTCTCACGTACGTACACGCACAAATGCACGCGCGTGCGTGCACGCGAGCGCTCACACACAGAGATGGGGAAAGTTTATATTGACTTAATAGTTCATACTTTCCTATGAAAATACACAGATGGTCATCCATATTGATGATATGAACTATTCTATTTCATCTACACATCTTAAATCCCAAGTATACCAAGAATCATATGGATTGAAAATTTCTATCCTACATATCAAGCAAATCAAGATAAGCAGTTAAGACAGTTACAGGTCATTCATCTTCAGATCACGAGATGCACAGGATAAAAATTGCCAATCCATATGATTTTCAACCCACATGGGTTTTAGGATTTGCATATCATAATGAATAGTTTAGCTCATATATGGATGACCCACCATGCATTTTCATAGGTAAGTATAAGCTTTTATGTTACACCATATGTGTAATATAACATTTCCCGCGTGTGTGTGCACTATATGGATGACTCACCACGTATTTTCATAGGTAAGTGTAAGGTTTTATGTTACACCATATGTGTAATATACCTTTCCAATATGTGTGTTGACCTATATGTGTGTCCACCTCTGTGTGTGCGTGTGTGTACATGTGCATATGAATGCACACAGTGTGCACTAGTATAACTCGTTCTTGTTCAAGTGAAAAATATGCTTCATGAACATGTGGGTGCTACTAATGTGAGTTATTTCTATATACAGTTCCATATACCTTTTAGTATGCTCGCTTACCTTGAGGAGGATTTGTTCATGGAACCAAAATAGAATGGTTGAAGAGGAACAAGTGCATTTGGAATTTTGGAGCACCATGTGACTCTAGAATAACCATGAAATTCGATATCCAAAGAGCTATGCTATATGATTTAGGATGCTGGAAACTAGAAAAAAGTAAATGTGTCCAAGAATGTGTGCAGTTGAGATAAGAATATTATATGGATGAGGGGGAAAAATACACAATCAGACAGGATAAGAATGAGTGCATTCATAAGATGTATCTTTTAACTGAAGGCAAGATGAGGGAGAACTATTTGAGATGGTTTGGATGTGCAATAGACACCAATATGTGAGGCAGTTAGCAGGGATAGGATTCTAGTTGGATGAGCAGTTAGAACTAGGGGGAAAGCTGATGGGAATCGGATGGCTCAGATTTACTAGTATTTATTTAGATTTAGAATTTAGACTTGGATTTACATTTGGAGAAGATTTAATTTGATTTGATTTAGCATGATTTAGATTTTTATTTAATTCAGATTTGAATAAATTTTGTTAAGATTTAGGAGTTATTTTACGTGTGATGCAAGTTTTGTAGGCTATGTATAGCCATGTAGTGGACTTTGAGAATTAATGATTATTTGTTTAAAAATTGTTTCCCTATGAAAATTTTGTGTTGTCTGATCTGATCTCATGGATTAATCGAATCAGGCGGTGAAGCCGAAATTCGGGTTGTGATTTGTGATCATACCTAATCCCTAATTTCACTGTTCTTCCTCAATTTTACCAAATTTTCACCACAAACTCTAAATTTTCCTTCACATCAATTTTAGTATAAGAGTCCAAATTTCTGAAATTTTTTTTCATCATCTCTCCCCAGACCCCCATCTGCAAGTTCTAAATCCATGCCATCGCCATCGCCACAATGCTTCCATTACCTCCACCTTATCATTGTCGTCGCATCACCATCGCTGCCTCCATCCCATGCCGTCCAGTCTCCACCCACCAAGTCGTCATTGTTGTCGCTGAGATCTCCACGCCGCCATACCGACAAAAACTACCTCGCCCTCACTCCTTCGATCTTCTCCGCCCTTCCCTTTCATCTTCATATCCTCAAAGAAACTTTTTGTCGTCTTCATCTTACCTTATTACTTAGCATTGTATTCATCAAAGATGAATATTTTCAAGCCAGAGAGATTCAATGATGGAATTGGATGGCTCAGATTTACTAGTATTTATTAGATTTAGAATTTAGATTTGGATTTAGATTTGAAAATGATTTGATTTGATTTGGCATGATTTAGATTTTTTATTTAATTTAGATTTGGATAAAAAATTTTAAGATCTAGGAATTATTTAAATTTAGATTTGGTTAGATTGATCCTATCAATAATTGCACGTGTGGTGCACGTTTTGTAGGCTATATATACTCATATAGTGGACTTTGAGAATTAATAATTATTTACTTAAAAATTATTACTCTATGAAAATTTTGTGTTGTTTGATTTGATCTCATAAATTAATCGAACCAGGCGGTGAACCCGAGATCTGGGTTGCGATATGTGATCGTACCCAATCTCTAATTCTACTCTTCTTCTCAAATTCTCACCACAAACTCTAAATTCTCCTTCGTCCTACATCAGAAGCAAAGTTAGATTGAGCTTGTCACTGCCAGCGACCAAGGGACTCAGGAAGGCCAATAATTAGTGAAATCTCAAGAAAGAAGTTGGACCGGAGTGTCTTCATTCTCCCTCCCACCTATCAGTAAACAAATTTCAACATGGTTAAATTTCTTGCCATGTATACTTAATTATGAATAAGCTGCTTGATATGAAATTAACAATAATGAATAAATATGTTTAAAGATCAATAAAATTATCTTTATAATTCAAGGAAAATCAATGTGATTTTCATGGTCGGGATTCATTATGAAGCATTATTTGTTTTCACTCAAAACAAGATTAATAAGAAAGGTTCGTGTTGGATGTGAGTTGTTTAATAAACAAAATTATTCAGACGGGCTTCGAGCTGCTTGGTTAGTTATCAAGCCAAGCTTAAAGATGCCATGTTCATATCATTTCAAGCTCAAAGCTACCTCCATAGCTTGGACATGCTATGATAAACTTGCATATTGTTGAGAATGGGCTAAGTCATGTTCCGAATGGCTATAGCTCATATAGACTATATACCTGGCCTGCCTACCTATGAGATCTACTGACTAATCCCTTGACTCATACTAGTAAATGCAAAGTCATCTTGATCCAAGTGTGACCACTTGATGGTCTTAGAGTTGCTTTTAACTTCACGAGCCGCATTATCTTCATCTTTTACTATCCTTTATCATAAATACACATGAATATAGAAATCTAGCAATAAACATTTCTTGGGTTATATTATATACCCCCCAAAACTAAGGTTGCTTTCATTTAAACCCTAAAAATTATCTTAATTTGAAATAACCTTCAAAACTATTTAAGTTATTAAACATTGTCGTTTGATTGTTATGTTAGATAATGAAAGACTCAGAAGGCATAAATGCCCCCTTCAACCTTTTTCTTATCTCCTCTATATTTTAAAATCTAGCTTTAAAATTGGCTATAATTAATTAATACCTTACAATCTCTTACCTCTAAAAGCTAAATTAAAACTAAGATCTAAGGTAGTTGGTTTGGACTTAGGTGCTAGCTTAAGAATCCATAGTAAGGAATGGGTTAAAGCTCAAAGAATTCATAGTGAGGAATGGGTTAGGGAGATGACGTTGGAGAAATGGATTCAGAAAAGAAACCATAAAACTGGGAGGAGTTAAAAAAGGAGAGAAGATGGGAGAGATGACAGTTTAAAGGGTCAACATGGGAGATGGATTTAGAAAATGGATTAGAGGACGAATTAACGAAGTCGACAAAGAAGATAAGAAATAAGGCAATATAAAAATTTTAAATTAAAATTGAAATAGTGATGGCAGTCAAAGAATATTTCATGGTTTTTTTTTTTTTTTTTTTTTTTTTTTTTTTTTTTTTATACGGCTAAGTGGGGATTTCTTAGAAATAGCTGAGAGATTTAGGGTTATTTCAGATTAAGAAAATTTTTGGGTATCATATGAAAATAAGTTTAACTTTGGGGGTACACCAAAAACCTTTAAGTGGATGCCAACCTTATATAATTGCTAAATAATAGAAATATAGAAGCAAAACCTTGCGATTTTCTATTGTAATGACCCACAGTCATAATGGTTCTACTCGCAGCCGGCTTATCTAATTTTCGTGTTACGGAAAACTTTATGCATCCCATAAATTTGTAGGTTGAATCAGGTCGAGTAAAAAAATGGCATGCTTGTTTGCCCCCTAACCATGATGCCTCGAGCCACAATCAGTTGCATTTGACTCAACAGTTCGTCTGCCTTCCTCAAAGACCATCTGGCCAGCATGATACGCAAAGTAAGAATGTGCCAACGTATATGGACATTTTCAGAAACAGACATGTGTTCCCCCCTTCAATCAGCATATAGACAATTAAGCTAAGAATCCCATAGACAGTTACTCCAAGAATATCTAAAGTGTGTGAAAATTGAATTTGATTAATGCTTCATATACTGCATGAACCAGGTCAGCAAATTTTGATAAAGGATTTTTCCTTTACATCAGGAGGAAATAGTTGTAGATAGAAAGTCTATCTGAACAGTGTAACATGTTCTGTCCAGATAAGCCAAAGGTTACCCTTTTTTCATTTTGCATGCACTTGATCACGATGTTTTTTTAGTTTGTCCATTTGCAGCATGAAGTATTGAACTTTCAGGTTTGAAAATCTATCTAAAGAAACTATGTTTCTCTGATAAAAGTTAAGAGAACCATACAACATTGTTCCAATTATGGTACATTTTCTAGCTCAGCATGCTTTAGAGTTGCGACTCTGCTACACCTTTATGAAGGTCAAGGGCATGACATCTGGAATCCTGCGATTAGATAAGGTATGATACCTAATTGAATTGTTTTCCATTTTGTGCCAATTCCACTCTGTACCACTTTCACCCACAGTATAGACATTCAAACTTCCTAGTTATCTCTGAGTTGGTGATATAACAGCATTGTGGGACTATTTGTGTAATCATTTCTTTAGTAATTCTTTTATTTGCACAACACAAGTTGTTGTCCTATTTAGTGTCAATGCCACCATTGCGCACCTTCAGCTTTGTTTTCAAACTTCGTGGTTGACTCTTTCTATTTTGGTATTTTATGACAAGCTTTTTCATCCATTCTCTATTTCTCCAATATTTTATTTACACAAGTCTAGCCTTTACCATTCGTAAAGAAAGACAAGGTTCAAAACCATACCATATAAAGAGGGACGAGGCTCAAAACAAGGATATAAAGATTAACCTTTAAAGGAACAAAATTAACCTTTAAAGGAACCAGGATATAAAGAGAGGCAAGGCTCAAAAACCATACCATATTGAGGAGGAGATAATAGTAAAGGTAAGAAGAATAAACTAAGAGACAAACAATTCTCTCTATATGACTAACAAAAAGGCCTATGTAAATTAAGCTCCAACAAAACTAGAAATTTACTCATGTAACTTGCAAAAACTTGTGTTAAATTTGGCATTTTTTTTTTCCAATTTGTTTCCAAGTTTTTCCATATGGGAACATGCTCTAATCTAGGTATACTTTTAGCACGAGGTGTTTAGATGGTTGTTGGAGTGTAAATATTTAACATTCCTTACCACAACTTTAGAGTTTTATATATTAAAAGAGAACTTTGGAGTTAGTGCAGTGGCAGTAACTTTCATACAATATGGTATCAAAACACCCAGCATCAAATATAGTGGCGCACATAAAAAACAAATTTTAGAAAAGAAATATGTTTACGCAAAAAAGAGAGGTTTCAACCAATGAAAAGGGTGCTCAATCGATGTGGGAAGTGTTATAGTAGAAGTATCTCACTCAACTGTCACCGCAACTTAAAAGTTTTGGTGTACTGGAAACTTCTAATAAGGATCAATTTTAGCTAGTAATGTTGCCTCAAAAGAAAATTTAGCTAGTAATGGTAAGGAACTGTAAACGATGGTGGCCTTGAAAGAAGCGTTCTTGTACTTACCTAGCCCATACACTCATGATTTGGAAACATAAACAAGTTTGTCAGTTATGAGAGGGGATGAGCAGGTAAAACAGGAACTTATCAAAATTTAGGTACAGGAGTTAGTGGTTGTGTATGTATTTGCGACAATAGCAAAGATGTAAACGGATCGGATACGGATCAAATATGAGTTTTACCATATTCGTATATGAAGGTATTTACTGGATACGAATTTGAATATGGTGATATTTGGAAAGAAAATATAATACCCAAAACTGGTTAAAAAATGAATACAGATACAGATCAAATATACAAACTAATATCCGGAAAAAAAAAGTTAGCACTTCTATTTTATTAAAGAAATAAGTAATCGAACGTTGATGCTTCTCCCCTCTATTTTATGAAGGACGTTGAGCATTTTCAGAAGAGGAAAGATTCGTATTTCGTGGAAACATAACAGACCAAGGCACAATAAAATTAGCGCACACCCCAATTATGTTCTTGGATTTGGCTGACTATTGGGCATAGTTATCTAGTTGAGTCATGGGCAAGGTGAATGAACATAAGTGGTTGCCATAATGCAGCTATCCGTGTCTGAATTGTGTCAGTGAAAAATCCAACACCAATATCCAAATCCAAATCTATATCCAGGCGGATAATTTATTTTGATCTCCATATCTGCATCCAACAAAACATGAATACGGATTCAGTTCAGGTATAATCCAAATTCGTGTTTACACCCCTAGGCAATACTTTTGGCTATATAGTAATAATGATGATGATAAATTTAATGATGTCATATGCTCTTTGGGAATTGCTCTTATATATTGACTTCAAAAGTGAAGTATGACTGTTCTAAAATGCTTTTATGTATGTATTTTTAGTTAAAGTCAAACAAGAATAACCACTCTGTTGTCTGTTGACAGTTCCCCATGTGACTTATGGAGATAGGTTTTTATTCGTTAACTGGAGGAGATAGAAAGAATAGAAAACATAATGTGGTTAGTTATTTATATTTGCTAACTGGAAGTACATATGTTCTGTTTTTACCATCAATACTGTACAAAATAATAAATAGAATGATTTTTTTTTAAATATAGGTCATAGCCGAGACTTGAACCCGGGATTCCCCACTCCCACCCCTTTACCATTGAGTCAGGCCTCACCGGCAATAAATATAGAAGAATTTAGTTTAATATTTTGTACATCGCATGTGCTCCTTGTCAAGTGAAATGAAAATGATCATTCATTGTCACAATACATCATCATTGGCTTGTTATAGATGACATCTATTACAGAAAGAAGAGTTTGAATCTATATTAATTCAAAGCACTATAAGCCATGGCTTTATACTCAGTCTCAGCACTGGATCGAGCAAGACTATTTTGTTTTTTAATCATGTCACTAAATTACCTCCAACAAAAATGCAATAACCAGTAATAGAACGATGATCAATAAGAACACCAGCCCAATCAGCATTACAGAATATCTCACAATATTCGAATGAGATAAAGAACAATAATACAACTCTTTATTTGGATCCCCTTTACGATACTGCAAGATACGACAAACAGTAATCCAATGAAGCTAATATGGACTCTGCATATATTGGCTTAACATACTCACAGCAAATGTAATAATAGGTCAAATGACACTTAAGTAACAATCAACATCTTTAATTTTCGGGATCAACAAGCAACTCTCTTAGTTTTGATCAAAACGAATATTAGGATCCATTTGAGTATTTATATGTTTAGATCATAATATACCAGTGTCTTCCAACAAATCAATAACGTATTCTTTTGAGATAGACAAAGACCTTTAAAAGAGAGAGCAACCTCGATCTCTAAAAAATACCTCAAGAGACCAATGTCTTTCATATGAAAATGAGAACTCAAATAAGCTTTCAATTGAATAATACATTGATGATCATCTCCAGTGACAACAATATCAACATAAGTGGAAGAATAATAGTGCCAGCAGAAGAATGTCTTACATTATAGAGTGACTAGAGGGCACCGTCTCAATTCATAAGTGTGCAACAACAGTACTGAATTTATCAAACTATACTTGTGGAGATTGTTTCAAACCATAAATTGTTATTTGACTTGATGACAGTGGGGATCTGCATCAGTCTTCTTACCTTCAGCTATTTTTCCCTTCATTAGCCAATTTGGTTTTTTTTTTTCCTTTTTTTAGTTGCAGTGTCCATCTCCCCTGAAACTCATAACCGGAGGGCTAAAGCATATACAACTCATGTTGGAGATTTTCATGCAAGAATACATTTTTAATATCTAACTGATACAATATCCATTGCTTCACCACCGCAGCTGACAAAAGAAAGCGAACAGAATGCAGACAAGCTACCGGAGAAAAACTCTCAAAATAATCAACATCATAAGTTTGTGTGTAGCCTTTGGCAACCAACAGTTTCAAGGCTCAATTTGTCCATCGGAGAGAAATTTGACAGTGTATATCCATCATCAACCAACAGTTTGTTTTCTTGTTGCTAAAGAAGATAATTTTCATATTTCATTGTCATATAAAGCAGTCATCTCTTAATCCATAGCATTTTCCATCTAGGATACAACAAAGCATCAAGATACGATTTTAGGAGACACACAGAAGACAATTTAGTTGCAAAACTAAAGTACGTAGAAGATAAATGAGAGAAAGATAACATTTTGTCTATAGGATGTTGAGTGTAGGAATGAGTATCTTTTCGAAGAGTTGTGGGAAGCTCAGACATTTCAATGGAAGCAATTAACTGATGTGGGGGTAAGCTATCAACATCAATAATAATCTTCTTGCATCGTTGATAAACTTGAAGTGGAGACAATTCTTCTACTAGTACAAGAAAAGTAACATGAGTGGTCGAAGGAGTTATAGTGAAACCTAGAAAGGCTGAAAAGTAAGATATTTTTCAGAGAAAGTGAAATCCACACAAATTACATACTTCTTACTAACGGGATTCCAACATCAATATTCTTTTATTCTCCTAGAAACACACTAAACTGTCGAGAATCTAATTTATTATATCTTTTTTTGAGAATTTGAACAAAACACATGCACCCAAATTTTTTAAAAGTAAATCAAACAGTTCTTTTTCAGGATAAAGAACTGAGAATGGGGTTTTGTCATCTAAAATAGAAGGAAATACCTATTAATTAAATGACAAGCAGTTAAGGTTGCGGCAGCCCAAAATACTTAGGAACATGCATACAAACCATTAGTGTTTGAGTAATGTCAAGTAAATAATGAATTTTTCTTCCAGCAACACCGTTCTGTTAAGGTGTATGAGTATACGAAGTTTGATGAATTATACCATAAGAAATATAATAATCATGAAGAATATGTTGCACATATTTCAAAGTAGTATCAAATCATAAAATCTTAAGTAAACAATTAAAATGAGTACTAATCTCTTTATGAAATCTTTAAAAATAGAGAGAATTTCAAAGCGAACTTTCATTAAAAATAATCAAATCATACAAGAATAGTCATCATTAAAAATACAAAATAAGAAAAAACCACCCAACTTTTAACTCGAGTGACCTTAGATATCAGTATGAACAACTTCAAATGAAGAACTACAGTGATTAACTACTCTAGATGAAAAAGTTCTATGATGTTTATCAAACTAACCTGACTCACACTGTAATTTAAAGACAGGCTTAACAGAAGATAACAAGTTAATATATTTTAAAAATGCATGACCTAAATGTAATTGTCACTGGATCACAGACTCATCGGATGCCAAAGCAGAAGTGTAGCACCCCGTTCCCGGGATACGTACCCAGATGCGTTCCCGACTTTTTCGACCGTACTATTGCAATTTTCTTTCAGTATTTATTTTTAAGTTGTGATTTCTCATATTTTTGGTATCGGATCTGGATTCTCAGATCTAGAGTAAGCCCTGACCCGGACCGGGAACCCGATACCAGCCGATAGCCCGATTTGACCTTTCTGCTAGTCCGATTTGACCTATTTCAGTTTCAAACACTGTTTTCTAATATTTTAGATTTTTCATAATTTTGTGAAATTTTTCTGCAAATTCTCCAAAATCGGTGTCGGTCGGCGTCGCTAACTGATTCCCGAATTTTTAGTTTTCAAACGGGAGAATTTTCAAAAACGATTTTCACATTATTTCTTAAAATTTCATTTTCTATCTAAAAACATTTTTAAGATTTTCTAAATTTATCAAAATTTGACCGATTCGGGTGTCGACCGGTATCGCCGGAAGATTCTAGAATTTTTAATTTAAAAACTACATTAAATTTCTCGAATCCGACTTCACCAAGCATCTTAAAATAATATTTTCTATTTTTTGAGAATTTTTCAAAATTTTCTGAAATAGTCGAATTTTCGCCCTATTAAAATAATAATATTTTTACCGACGATTTCTTTTCTTACTTTTTCCTTCTCTGCTCCCCTACTTTGTACTTTCAGAAATTATAATAAATAAATTATTTAATAATAAAAAATTTATACTATTTTAATTTTCTTTTTCCTTATTTTTCCTTTTCTTTCCTTTTCTTTCTTTTTCTTTCTTTTCTTTTTCTTCTCCTTTGACTTTCCCCATCTCCTGCTCCAGCCACCTGACCCCTGCCACGCCGTCCGCCGCCTGCAAGGCTACGACAGCAGCCCATCTTTCCCCCCCAATCTCATTTCATCATCACATTTTTCCTCCTCCATTTAAACCCTTCTCCTTCCTTCTCTTTTCATTTCCAATTATAACCTCCTTCAACCAAAACCAACCCACTTCCTTCATCACCACCGCCGCCTCCACCATCACGACCACCACCGCCCCCCTATAGCCGCCGGCCGCCACCACACCCCTTCTCCACTCCACCAACTCCTTTTCATTCAACCACCACCCCTCCACCTTCAATTTCAACAAAACCCATCTCTTCATCACCCTCTTCACCTTCAAAATTCTCCATCAATACTCCACCTCCTCCACTTCCACCACCACTCTATCATCTCCTCCTCCTCCTCCAACTTCCCACCACCACCAATTACCACCAACCACCAACACCACCTCCTCCAACATCAAACAACAACCACAACCAACACTCCACCACCACCACCTCCTCCCCGTGGCCCTAGCCGTCGCCCTCCCTCGCCGGCCGCCCTCCGGCGGCGGCGGCCTGGCCGCCGGCCACCCCTCCCCCCTCCTTCTTTCTTTCTTTCTTTTCTTCTTTCTTTCATTCTTTCCTAATAAAACTATTTTTCTCACTTTCCCTAAATACCCATCCCCTCATTCCCTTATTACCTCTCCATATTTACCAACATACCCCCCTCCTTTATTTCCTTCTTTCCTTTTCCACTTTTCCTTTTTCTTTTTTAAAAACAAATTCCTACAACTCTCTCTCTCTCTCCTCTCTCTCTCTCCTCTCTCATTCCCTCTCTAATATATTTATAATATTTATATTTATATACTTTAATATATATTTATGGGCTAGTGGCTTGCTCGTGCGGTTCACGGATTTCTCGGATTTTTTAACCGGTTTTTCATTCCGGTTTCAGGCGAGTACAGTTTCTTTTGAACATGCATCTATTTTATCATTATGCGAGTGCTTTGTATTAAACTTAATAATTACTACTCTTATATTTATAGCATGATATTGATAGTGGTTATTTTAACATGCCTAACACTTACTATCGTAGTTTTAGTACATGATACCATGTTATGCGCGTTAATATATGATGTTGTACTCTGTATTCACACCGACACTTGGCATGTTATACTTGATACGTGACATCTGACACCAACACTTGACATGTTATACTTGATATATGATTTATGATACCGGCACTCGGTATTTACACCGGCACTTGATATATTATATTTGATACCTGATCCATGGCACTTGATATTAGACACTGGTACTTGATATATGTCATACTTGTCACCTGATCCTGACCCCCGATATATGACACATGCTAACCCTTACTTGATATGCTTTCATGTGGTACTAGTATATTGACCTGACATCGTGACCCTTGATCGGACACTACCACCCCTGATACCTGTATTATATGGTATATTCATGACTATCACTTTTACGGGGACTTGACATGATTATTATATTATTATCAGACATTTGGTACTCCTGAACCCCTGTATACTTGAGCCCCTGAAATAGGGAGGCTCCTGATATTACTTCTGATACTATACTCCTGTTGATCCCAGTAATAGGATAACCATGAACATAGGATTACTATGAACACCTTGTGGACATTATCACTGGACAATTCTAATAATTAGACAACTTACACAGGGATGGGGGAAACTGATGATTACCGATATAGTCTCCATGTTTATGATGGTCTTATAGTGTCGCGCGGCCATATACTTGAATTCGACCTGGAGGCCACCAGGCGCTTCCGTGGGGTGCACTGACACCCCTACTCCCTTACCTGTCGGTTGTGCCATAAGCCCCTGGGCCTATTCCTGTAGGAGCGGTGACATCCTATTCCTGTTCGGACGTACAATAAGTCCCGATACCTAGCGGTACGTTCCGGCTCAGCACCGGATACTCCTTGACCGTTGTCCCGGGCATGTACGGGACCCATTCTAAGCATGGTTCGTCGATTTCCATCAGTTTCCAATAACTTACTCTCGGGTCTGTATGCTGAGGTATGTGGGATGGGACACATACTGACGTATACAAATCAGATGAGTCTTAATAATTAATAATAACATACTCCTGATAACTGACTAGCTATACTCCTGATCTATACTGCTCACCACTTATACATGTGCTATCTTGTTGGATTATTTGATTGCTTCCATACTGTTTCATTATTATGTTATTGTGAAGGTAAAGTCAGATTATATAAACTCAGACTACAGTGACGAGAGGTATAGGGTATATATATGAGGGTTTCCTTATTTGGAATATTTCTTTGACGTACTAATCTCACAGATCGGTAATGTGGGCATATATAACTGATTTTCTTGTAGTTACTTTACTTACTATCTCATTTCATGTTCATATATACTTATATTCACGGTACACCTTTCTTGTACACATGTACCTGTTATGCACGCCACTTGGCTTTACTATATGTACTCGCAGGGTTGTATCTGACAACCCTGAATTCTCATGTCCAGATCCTGGAGTCTGGACCTTGGTGACCCTGTTGTAACTGATCAGAGTGCGCAGCCGATCCTCCCATGGTGGTCAGAGTGTAGCAGAAGCTTGGACGCCACTGCAGCTCTTCCTTCCAGCTTTTCTCCTGTTTGGCTCCCGAGGCCCTCTTGCTGCTCGTGAGCACCTCTCAGCTTTTGTATATTTATTCGCATTATGTACTCTTGTATTTTCTAGTGATGCAATATTCCTGTAATATTGTATCGCTCTCTGTGATGACCATGTACTTGTACTTTTCTATTGGAATGTATATTACCACTGTGTTTTCGCACTCTGAATCTTACATGTACTGATACTTAGCGTATATACGTGAGGGTATTTCCGACCTGCGTATATACGTCGCAGTGATGTCTCCGTACCCGCTGGATCGGGGCGCCACAAGAAGCGCTCATTGTAGGTTGATCACCGCATTGAAGATAATATAGACTAGCTTGCTCAAACCCCTAACCAATCATCTTCCTCATCTCAAGGTTCTGAATAATATATGATGAAAGAAAAAAGTTATAGAACACTAAAGAATTCTAGTCAAATAACTCACATACAAGATTAAAAAGAATACATAGAATATAATTAACACCAATGAGTGCGAGAGAAGTGAGATTCAGTGCCAATGCTAGTACAACGTTTGGAAATACCATCAGTTAAAACTAAAGAAGGGGCAGAAGATGTTTGAAAAATGAAAAAGGTTGTAGATTTATCAGTCCATGTGGATTGACGTACTAGAATCAATGATCCAAGATGAAGGTGATGAACTCGCTAAATAAGAAATACATAGATGTACCAAGGTAGCAATGTATGAACTATGAAGTCTCTACTGAATGCACCTTTTGAATCAAAGGATCATACTCAGATGCTGATAGTCACTCATTCGTCAGCGGAAGTATCAAAAGTATTAGAGTCATGTGCAGTAGATGATCCAACAATATCAGACAACTATGCAGCTCGAGGAGGCCAGAAAGATTTGCCATGCAACTCCCAACATCAGCTAATAGTGTGATTGGTTCAAATATAATGAGTACACTTTCGAGAATTATCCTGACCACGACCAAAAACTCAGCCTCTAGTAAATAAATCACGACCACGAAAAGACATACCACCATGGTCTCGAGAAGTGTTACCTCGACTATATTTATACTCAGCCATAATAGAATATATGTAGTAATAGAAAGACACAAATAGATAGATCAGTAGCAGAGAAGTCCAAAAATTAGCAAATATAATCACCAGATGCAATGAACAGCATTAATATAAGAGAACAAAGCAACAATATAGAGTCATGGTTCACAGTCGCGGTCTCGGCCGCCGATTCGGCGGGCACTGAGACGGATCGGCCTCGGCGACTCGGATCGGTATCGGGCGATACGCACAAAACGCTACATAGAAAGCTCAAAAAATTCTGAAAAAATCATGACAAATCTTAAAAAAATGTAAACATCCACATTCATGTATCACATGTCCAAAATATATCACCTAGCACACTAAACATAAAGCGAAAGTATAAATACACGCGTCGTCGGTATAAGCATATCAAAATACATGCACAATATAGTAAATTGCACAAACTACATTCATAAATACATACCAATGTAGTTATTTTCACATTGAATTGCGATGAAACACAAAATCATCATCATAATGCCAAGTCGACCTAGTCAACTCCGATTCTCAGCCGAGTCGGTCTCCTCTGAGTTGAGTCGACCGACTCGTGACTCGGACTCGTCTCGGAGCGGGCCGAGACGGATACGACTCGGCCGACTCGTCTCCGACTCGGCCGAGTCTTTGAACCGTGTATAGAGTAGCTAGGGTACAATTAACAATACTCAAGTAGAACAGAACATCAACAACACCGGTAGCAGTATTCAACATTTGGTTGCATTCCAGCCAATAAAAGAATCAATAAAGACAATCGGCAAACCCAAAGTCCAACAGCATATAAGAGAAGATAACCACAACTCAATACTTGTAGCAAATAACAGAGTACATAACTGGCACAATAATCAGTAGTAGAGAATAAAGACAACAATAATGACTGTAAAGAGAATCAGAGAGCAATTACGAGTGCAGTACTGGAGGAAGACAACACCAATGGCTGCATAGAAGGTCAAGTATGACTACAAAGAACTTCAACAACCACGAAGTGTACAGAACAAAGCAGAAAAGGTTGCAACAGGTCCTTGCCAAGTCATACACATATTAGATACGAGGAGCAGGACTTGTCGATAGCAGATCTGAGCTTGAAGAAGTCTGCAGATTCAGTTGATTGCATAATAGAGAAGGAATAAGCCAGTAGAACATGTAAAGGTTGAGGCAAAGTAAATCAAGGCAGAGATAGCACCAACAAGGTCATTGAAAGATAAAGGAGGCAACGACGCAGGCAGGGAAGGGCAGAATAGATATCATTAAGGCAGGGAAAGTAGTGTAGGTACAGCAAGGACAAAGGAAGGCAAGAGGGTGTCGGCAAGGACAAGGGAATGTAGGAGAGGCGTCGGCTAGGGCAGGGCAAAGGAGGTGTCGACGAGGGAGAGGAAGAGCAAGGGAGGCGAGTGAGAGGGCAAGGGAGTGAGGATAGGGTGGCAGCGTGTAAAGAAGGTGAGAAAGATGATGAACAGTAACCAATGTTAATTTTGGGGAATTTTGGGGTGAATTTTCAGGGAATTTTGAACAGTAACTTTGTTTTCCTCAAAGAAAACTAGGGCTAAGATTTTGGTGCGAAGAAAATACTAGAGTTAAATTTTTACTCTGATACCATGTTGAGATGAAGAAGATGAAGAGAAGATCATGTACCCTCAATTAGAGTGTGGTCGTTTATTTACAGAGAAAAGAAACACATGTTCCAATAGGACTAGGAGAATACAACAATGCCCAATTTGGAGTAGGAGACCAAAATAAAGAAAAAATCTTATTTCTAATATAACAAAGAATATTATATCTACTCTAACAGATCACAAATAGTACATAGAAATCGATAAGAGGAATGATATACTCTCTTCCTCATGAATACCTGGAGATTTATGAAACATATTTCTTTGTCCCTGAATTTGCGTGAGTGTATAAACTCAAATTCCCTATCGTGAAATTCTTGTCACCCTCAAGACAGGGTCACCAACTTCCCTCCCAACGAAAATCACTCTCTGCTTACAAACTCAAAGTACATAATAATCACCTCTTCCTATGTTAAAAGGATCATGGTAATACAATCTGCATTAAGCAGTCATACAAATAGCTCATTACACTTCTACGCATTTAACATAGAAAAAAAAAAGAGAGAAAGAAGAAAAATAGCAAGTATCATGTACTTAGTAGATAGTCGATGACTTATATTTGCAAGTTACTGATTTACTATGTCCTGCACCCCATCTGCAACAAAAACAACATTTTTATCATGCACACTTCATATGCTTTTTCTCAAATTCAAATCACCCACCTAACTAACAGAAGAATAGTGCCAGGTAATATTTTGGGTTCTAAGCCCCGCATCAAGGTGTTGCTCACATCAAATGCCAGTCATGCATCCATTTATGGGACACGCAATTTAATGAGCTAGATGAGTGCATGGAAATGCACTTAAAAGTATTGCACTAGTAAGGAAATTGCATGCAGCTACTTGTGTGGAGAGTTTCAACACGAATAGAGGAAACCTACTTCAACTATAATGGAAACCGAATAATCCAAATATAACTTGCAACAATTCTGGAAATGTAGCTCAAGATACGAAAGTAAAATAATTACCCTGTCAAGCAGGCAATAGCCACTTGCAAAACTTCCCCATTAAATCCTGAAGGCACGATTGTTCGACATTGTTCGTCAAATTAAATAATCTGAAATAGACCACCTCAAGGGAAGCACCACTTCCCAAAAGTATTCAATTGTGAAGCTTCAGAAGTTTCCTGGGCGAGATCTGCTCCTATTCACACATGTGGTACACTAATCAATCTCAATCATGAGAATAAGGTGCTTCAAAGTTCCTAATCAAAATAAAAGCAAAATTGCCAGCCATTTAAAACCTGCATAGATGGGCATTGCAGTATTTTAGAATTTATAAACAACAATGATAGATTAATGTAAAGAACAGACAAAAAAAATCTAAGCATTCTAATCTGCATGTAATTAAGAAACAACAATTGGCAAACCACTGCATTACATTATCAAAAAAGGCCCAAAATTGACCGAGTTAAATCAAATACAGCTGAATATGAGAAGAAGAATTCACCATCTCACATGCAGCGAAAACCTCACCATGATCAGGATCTTAACCCACACCCACAGTCGCAGAATTGAATTTTTCTACTCAATGAATCAACAACCCCAATTCCACCATCCACAAAGCTCACAAGTTAAGTGTTCCAATCACTTCACCACCGAATTAAAAGAAGCTCAAAAGCAGAACAACAAATTCATCTCTCAAAGAGAACAGTCAAAGCCAATTTCTAGTATGCAATTGCAATAAACCAGATCAACAAATCGAAAAAAAGAAAGAAAAACAATCAAACCCAAAATAAAGCAACCAACAATAGAATAAAGCAAAAGAGACAAAATTTAGCTCAACCCCACATCCCCTCTATCTCTCTACAACCCATCTCTAAATCCAAATTATACCCAATTTGAGATAATTTCGAATTCCAGCACAAACAAAAACAAAGGAAGAAAATTAAACATAATCCCAAAAAAGAGAGAGAAAAGAAATCACCTCAACAATCTCACTATCATCATCTATCCCTGAAGCTCCTTTGCAAAGGGTCGAGCATGAGAGCTTGCAAAACCCAGAACCCAAGAGAGCACAGCCCTTCTTCCATTAGAAAGAAAGAGAGAGAATGCCAACAACAGCGACAAACCAAAGGAGAGAAGACCCCGGTGACCCCACTGCCCAAGAGATAACCGAGCAACAGCAACAATTAAATAAATTAATAAACAAATGGGTCGAAAATACAGGCGCAGATCGTCATCAAATTGAGAGATTTCGATCTACTGGGCCACTCAAACGAGAGAGAGAGCATAGACTTTTAGAGAGAGAGAGACACTCTCTCTCGCACAGGAGAACAAACGACCTTCTAAGAACAGTGACAGGAAAATTTGTCAACATCCGGTCTTTTTATTCCCCGTCTTTTTTTATTTATTTTTATCCCCAAAAAAATTTATTTCCACTACTGGGAGAGGGAAAAAAATGGGATTTTTAAAATAAAATTCCCATATTTTTGTTTACAGATAACTTTTGGGATTCACTCCCCCACCTTCTTTGCTTTGGGTCTGGAGGAGAAAAGAGTGGAGAGAGAACAAAAGAAAAACAAAAACAAGAAAACAGAAAACATCAAACTCTTCAACCAACTGCTTTTACTTACTTGGGGGGGGGGGGGGGGGGGGGGGGGGGGGGCGGGGGGGGTTGGGGGTGGTGGCCTCTGCCAAAGGACAGAGAAACAGAACTCCTCCCCCCTCAAAATCTACAAACCACCAGTTTTTTCCCTCTCTTGTTATATAATTTATTTAATTTACTCACAATGTGCCAACCAGTATTAACTTACTGATTAATTCAGTGTGGGGCCCAACTGGCTGGGTTTCCTAAAAATGGCTAAAAGGGGGACTGGGTGGGATTGCCATCACAGTTGTACATTTTTATCATATTGAGAGGGGGCATGACCCATGTGCATTCCCCCCAAAAAAAATAGCACCCATCCACAATTGCCTCAAATTGTTTGGGGGGCTTCAATGAAATTGTTACTAATTTATACTAATTTCAAATGCATGGAGGATGATTAATCCCCCCCATTCTTTTAGTCTGTATTATATAATTTGGAAACAAATAATGTGTTATTTTAATTAATTTTTTAGATTTTATCAGGTCCTTTCAGAAATGTTTCCATTTTGATATGAAAAATATGTTTTGACGCAGTTACAAGAATTTTCTTTTACAAAAAAGAAAATGGATTGTGAAAAAAAAAAAACAATGTGGTGTAAAATCTCATGTTTAAGCCCATAAAAAAGAATGCTCACATGTTATTATGTTAAGTAAATATATAGTGTCTTAGTAATTTCTTTAAAGAATGCTTCTTCAAGAACCGGGGCCAATCACAAGTTTCAAATGCTTGCCATGCAACAGGGCCTCATGTTTATAGGACTGTTTCATAGATTGAAGGAGCTACATGAACCTCGAGGTAGACATGAGAGCATGGGTGGTCCAATGCCACAAAGCTCTATTCATGGGAAAGGCATGAGAACTTTCAAACCAATGCCGGGATGTTTCGATGCCCGGAAGTGGGTGAAAGTGAGGAAGTAAAAAGTAGGATTCTTTTTCTATTAGAAATGAGAATTTGTGTTTCTTTTCTGGTGTTTGGATGGTAGTTCGGAGATGTAATTGAAAAAGTGTAATACTTTTTTTGGTGTTTGGTTGGTAATGTGGAAGTGAAACGGAAAGGTTGACCACAAAGTTGACCCTAAAATAATATTAAAATAAAAATTAATTATGAAAAAAATTTGACCGTAATTAGAATGCAAGTAAGATTTACATGATCACAAAATTAACTGTTTTGAACTACAGCTTATTACAAATGAGATTTATATGACAACAAAATTAACTGTAACACATTGGAAGTGATCAAATGGTTGTGTAAAAAGAAAAGGAGAAAAAGAAAAGGAGGTTTTTCATTTTCTTTTTTCGGCGTTTGAACAGACAGTGAAAACGAGAAATGACACTTCCTCACTTCCGCCCACCTCCTTGAATTCATACAACGACTGATCAAGCTAATTATAGAAGATATAAGTCAATTATTGGAATGATGTGTTTTTTTTTTTTTTTTGATGGTGAGGATGAGTTCAAAATGATGAGAGGAGGGGGAAATATGCAAATTTGTAAATATGTGACATGTTGCACACAACAAAGGAATCACCAAAGCATTGAAAGCATGGTCCCCTTCCAAAGTATTTTTTTTGGTAGCAGTACTCTCAGGCTCCTGTAGATTATCAGGCTGCACACATTGTACCCTTCATCTAAAAGCAACCTAATTCTAGCCCAGGTCTCCTCTCTTCCCCTGTGCAATTGCTGACAACACAACAGGGGCTGGGAGAGGGGGGAGTTCAGCTCTATCTCATCTCAGGGCACTATATGTAGTCCTAAAAGTTAAAGCAAAGCATGAAGGGCATGAAAGCATCCAAAGAGAAATCTATGAAGCAGCAAGCATTGAATAAAATAGAAGGGACAGGACATAAACAATTCAGACAAGTGGTTGTCTTTTGGCATTTGATAGGGCAAATCAGGAGAGCCCTTTTTCAAGTGTCACTTGTTCCAAGCCTGTAAGAACTAAGAAACTGCTGCTCTCTTCTGGCAATTTTTTAGGGATCCTGACTTGGGTTAAGATAAGCAAGGAGATGATTGGCATTGCTGGGATCTCCAGCTCTGTTCTTTGTAGATCGTGAATGAACTTTCACAAAGGTTTTTTTTTCTTCTTTTTATAATAGAAGGAAGTGAATATGATTACACCCTATAAACAATAAAACAACTCATCACTTATATCACGCTTAGCCAAACTAATTAAATCCAAAGGAGAATTTGATAACCGTAAACTCCTAGCATGGGCTTGTCGATACATCACCGCCGTTCAGTTTGCACATTGATTCCCTTCACGATAAGTGAAATCTTCAACTTGCGAGAATTTCTTCAATAACTGTTCTGTATCATCAAATAAGGTGTTGAATCTTGTTGCTCCAACTGCGGGAATTTCATGCAACTATTAATCAAGACAGAAGGACTTCTATATGTTGCGGGGTAGAGTTGTTGCATAATATGTCTCTTAATATGTTCTATAAATTTAGTTTAAAAAATTCTTTTCGTTACTGTGCGCATGAAAATTCAAACTCAAAACTTTCCCTGGCGAGAGAAAATGTTTTGTCGCTTGAGCTATGCTCAGCCAGTGATGTTGTTATTAGTCATTTCCACTACATCAAACCTCTGAATTTATGTTGAGGGTTGAGATTATTATATTTCAAATGCGCTCCCGCATGTCGAACATCTTTTTTATGGGCATAAACTGGACTTTTTTGCGAAGTGATCTTTTCTTTCTAAATCTACTTTTTAAATGCACGCTTGGTGGGACATTATTTGAATCTGAGTTGCTCTGATATCATATTAAAGTCCCTTCCGCTACACAAAAACTCCGGAGCTGTGGTTAGAATTGAGAGTAATAATGTTCTAATTGGTGTAATATTTAGTTGAGTTGTGTTATGGATGTAAACTTGTCACGAAGCAAAAGAGATGGTTGTTGGAGGCAATAAATCACCCACAACCAAATTGAAGAAGTTTCCACTGCATGAGTGCATCATTGGTGGTTAATGATTATAAGCATTGATGCCACATGAGGTGAGCATCTTCAACTGACCATGGCCAATGAAGAAGAAGGTAGGGTCATGGAGCTTCATAGCCAGTTCAATCAAAGTGAATTAGGCCTTGTTCAAGCTCATTTATGGTTCTCCCCCAAACAGTTTAATTTCCAATGAATTATGACCTATACTCATTGTAGGGAAAGAGGATATAAAAGCTTGTTAGAGGAGTTTTTTAACTCAATGGAAGAGATAGCATAGAGATCGGAGTCTAGAAGGAGCGAGAATCAGTACATATGCGTGCCAGAACAGAGGTCGGCCAACCGCCCGGTCGACCGGCATGAACAACGTGCACATCAGCAGCTCGGACGACTGCCTGGTCGACCGAAGCAAGGTACAGTCGACCAAAGCGATCACCAACTAGCATGCATTATGTTTCTGTTGGTGACGGTCGACCGAAGGAAGAAGTCGGTCGACCGGCTTGGTCGACCGACAGGTGAATCTGCTTCTGCAGTTGGGATTCAGACTTCATTTCTGAAAAGGAGTCGAATCCAATTGTGGTTTCCTAAAACTCCAGAACTCTCTGGCACTAAATAAAGGGGTAGAGCCCCATGAATTATATCCTTTGGAAAAACTTGTATTTGATTGTTGAATCAATAAAATCTCTCTCTTCTTACCCTGAGGACAGGCAAATTGTTGAACCTCGTTAAATATTGTGTTTGACTTTCTTTCTTGTTTATTGTTCTTGTCTTTTGGGTATTTCTCTAGTGCATCTCCCTCTATTGATTGGGATTCCTCAATTGGTTATTGTCTGGTGCAAGCAACAAGTGGTATCAGAGCTTCCCAGATTCTTCATGGGATCGTATGTCAATTCCAAGAGCATTGGTGGCTATTTGGCGGGGATCGTGTGTCGATCTCGGAGCAGTATTGGGACTATTTGTGGGATCGTGTTTCGATCTCAAAATAATATTTGGATTGCTCAAGGAATCAAATTTGATGGAGTAGATCTCTTCATAAACTCTTTTAGGGTTTCACTTTGAGGTAAAGACTCTATCTTTATCTATTTTTTTTATCTAACTCCGTTTGTTTTTCACATTATTTTGAGGAACATATTGAGAAGATGGCTGGAGATAGTAAATTCACGGTGAAAATCATGAATCCATATCCATTGAAGATTGATGTGGTGAAGTTTGATGGAAAAAATAACTTTGGAATGTGGAGATGTGAGGTAAGGGATGCATTGACAGCATCAAACCTCGAAGACACTGTACAGTTGGAGAAAAAGCCCGAGGCTATTTCAGAAGAAGATTGGGACAAGATGAATTGAACGGCGTGTGATTTGATAAGGTCTTATTTGACACAAGACATCAAGTATCATGTGTTTTATAAACATCTGCAAGGCAGTTGTGGGAGGTCATGGAGAAGAAATATCTGACGACCCATATCTGACGAAAAGTATAGAGTCATGTTTGTAATTGAAGAGTAGGCTTTATGGCTTCTAGTTGGAGAGAGGAATCTCTATTGGTGAACACATGAATAACTATACTAAACTTCTTACAGATTTAGTTAATGTGAATGTGAAGATCGAAGAAGAGGATAAGGCATTGATTCTATTGAATTCTATTCTTGAAAAAGAGTATGAGACCTTCATTCTAACTTTGATCAATAATAAACAAACACTTAACTACAGTGATGTGTAACACTTGCCTTAGCTAATCACCTTTTTCTTAACATTTAAATGTTTTAGGGAGGTGATATGGAAACAAGTATTTATGTAAGATACTTATACTACACATTATACTATACATATTAGTATGTATATATTATTATGTCTGTATATGGATATATACACCCACATGCATGTTGACTTCTTTACCATGCCCCCCACCATACTTGTAGGTACAAATACTTCGTGAAGGGGAAAGGGATGGGGACCTTTCTTATAGGTGTAAGGTATATGTGTAGAGAGATGGTATTAGGGGGGCACTTGGCATGATACCATTGAAGGGAATGGATTATAAATAGGGGGAAATGAAGAGAAAACTCTCATTTGGCACACTCTCTCTTTCTCTTTACTTTCCAACTCCAAAATTTTTCACTCCTTCCCACTTTGCAGCCGGCCAAGAAATAGCCAACAGCCCCTTTGTTTTCCCCTCCATTTCTTCACACAATCTCTCTTTCTCCCTCCCATTCCCTCACAAAAACTTTCCTTACTTTCTGAAAGTACACCTAAAGGGGGGTGAATAGGTGTATGACTAATCTAATAACAAATAATGCGGAATTTAAAACAAATTGCAACACACTTAGTGTAACCAAAGAGTGTAACCGAATTCTCGGTGAAGGGCTCTGGACTATCTCCTCTAAATTCCTCTAAATAAGAGTTGAGGTACTATATGAAGCTCTCTTGGTTGAACACAAGTGAGGCACACAAACAAATCCAAACATATAAATGATATGAACAATATGAAATAATGTAAGGTACAATAAGAGAGAGAAATAGTGGATCACATGCGAACACAAAGATATATTTCGAGGTTCGAGCACCCAGCTCTACGTCCCCGCCTTCACACAGAAGGATTTCCACTATATCGTCCACACAGAACTTCCCACACAGGGAACCTCCACTGAGGATTTGGGCAAATACAACTTGGGAGTACATAACTCCTCTCTCAACAAATACAACCTCTCACTAGAGGCTAGGCACAAAGCCAACACAAGATCAACCTCTCACTAGAGGTTAGGCACAAAGCCAACACAAGATCAACCTCTCACTAGAGGGATAAGGCTCAAAGCCAAATAACAATCACCTCACACTTGAGGGATAAGACACAAAGCCACCACTCCAATAATCACCTCTTCACTAAGAGGGATATCAACACAATCACCTCTCACTAGAGAGATATCACAAATTAGGGAGGATTTACAACACTTGGTAGTATCAACAACCACAAACTAATTTTCTCACAAAAATGAATCCTAATAGATAGGATAAATATGATAGGCTCAAGTGTGAGAAAATAAAGTGTTTGGAATAAAGAAAAATACTTGAGAAAATCTTCAAATAGATATAGAAATTTAGATCAAAAACCAATTCCCAAAAGACTCTATTTTCTTTGAAATTCTAACACTTTAAAACAAATAAAGAATGATCTTTTAAACTCAAAAACTATTGCTGAAAAATACTTGAAAGATGTAAATTTTTCTCTCTTGAAATCTTCGTGAAATCAGCTCAAGAAGTAGGTATTTATAGACTCACAAAAATTCTACTCGTTGCAATCTAGAAAAGCCTAGATTGCCCTTCCAGTCAACCGGATGGTCGACCGGCCAACGGTCATTTTTCTGACCTTTGTGCCTCCGGTCAACCGCCCGGTCGACCGGGCCAAAGCGCACGGTCGACCGACCGGTCGACTGGCCCCCACCCGAGAGTGGGGTGATCTCAGTCGGTCGACCACGTGGTCGACCGGCCAAACCACTTGGCCTTTGTGCACGTCCCGTGCACATCAGTCGATCGGGACGGTCGACCGACCACAGGTCCGGTCGACCGCCAGTGCAGTCATGACAGGATTTTGAGAATTTAAACTTAGTCATTTTACCTTCAAATAAATCCCATAAAATCACATAAATTCCAAAAAAAATACGTTCTTATAAGATTTTGAAATACAAATATGTGTGACAAAAATTCAGTACATATTTCAAAGAATTTGAACCATTTTTGTGTTATTGAAATTTTGCCTTAAATTAAAAATCGTATTTTCCAAAAACTAGGATTTTGAAATGGAAAACCAATTTCTCCAAAACTCATGCAAATACAAAAACATGATATTGAAATAACTTTTAAGCATGTTGTATATGGATAGAATTTAATATACATGAAAGATATTATATCTATATTTTAAACATGAAACCAAGATCGGTTAACCGAAAAACCAAAATATGAAACTTTAAACTTGTGTGTATTGTGAATTTGAGCATATCAATACTATCTAATCTTTACAATGATCTAAATATAATTTTAGACTTAAAAAAACAGATGTATTCTTGTAGAACTCCGTCTCCAAGTCGACTCGATCCAAACACGATCCAACGAGCTTGACTCCAACCGAGTGCTAGATGCGATCTTGACGCTCGAGCTCTTGAATCAACATATGATAGCTCCAAAACACCTTTGTTGAAGCTAATCACCAACTAATATTTTGATCAAATATCTAAAATCAAATATCACAAGATTATTAGTAAACTATAACTACATGAGTTAATCATCATCAAAACTAGAGTGAAGGGCCTCTGGGCCAACAATCTCCCCCTTTTTAATGATGACAAAACTCATGGAGTTATATATGCATGGATTAAAGTTAAGCTTCATAGAAGCGCCCCTTAACTCATGCATAACAATAAACATAAAGATATGCAATGAATGTTAAACATAAATATGCATAAACATGATATTTGATACCAATGAAATAAATATGCTCTTGATATCAATTTTAAAATAAAAATGTTCTTAAATAAAATAATGCTGCTCTTGTTACCAACAAAAGATGCTCTTGATACCAATGGTAAAAGATAACAAATTTAAATAAACATGCATATATAAAACTCCAAATTTCTCTCCCCCTTTTGTCAATTCATCAACAAAGGGGTACAAACATTAAAGGCATAAATAATATTTTTCTTCCTTTTTTGCATAAATCAAAGCAATAAAGGTGTATATTCTATATACATTCATGAAGAGGAGAGACGTGAAGTTAACTCCCCCTGCATACATGCATTTATATGAAAAGAGATGACTAAACTCTAACCACATAAAGTATAATATACAATGTATAAAAGGAGATGTGAAACTCTCTCTACACATGTGTAAGACATAAAGAAGAGCGGTCAAGCTCCTCAATATGAGATACACTCAACATGAATAAATATATAGAGAAGATGTTAAGCTTCCCTTGCATATAAGTAATAAATATCAAAACATTTTGATACCAAATTATGATACCAATAAAAACTGAAACATGATACCAATTAAAAAAACATAAACCAATCTTTTTAGTTAAAACTAAAATCATTTTGCAATAGATATACCAAATAGAGAATAATATCAATTTAATATTCTTGATACCAATATTGAAAATGAAACATATATCAAATGAAAATATTTTTCATTAAGAGCGTAGGAAACTAATTGAAAACTAAGATATCAATTTATAAATATCATTTTTCAACATAAAGAGTGGGAGTAAGATACCAATTAAACAAAACCGATTGAAAAGTAAAACATAAATTTTCTCCTCCTTTATGAAATACTAATTAAATGATGCATAAGCTTGTATAAGATACCAATTGAGAAATAATTATCATTAAGGAGTAAATTAAGCTTAGCATAACAAAGTTTGTGCTCTAAGATATAAAGATATAGTAAGCACAATCAAATCACATATATATGTATGAAAGAGTAAATACCAATAGAAATTGATACTATTTAAAGTTGAAACATACATATATAGAAATAAATATGAGTATACAAAATAAATATCAATTGTGATACCAATTGAAAACACAATGAGAATCAAGTGTCTAACTCATACCTTCCACCCTATCATGCACTTGTTTTAAAAGATTTTCAATTAGGCTCACAAGGTATGGTCGCCCATCCAACCACCCATCGATGGAAGGGGTTTTCAAAAATAAGTTTGAAATAAGTTTAGCATAATTGAAAACTCTTTCAAATGTAGAATAACGTAACTAGTTTTATGATAATCTTGAAAACTAATACGAAATCCTTCAAGTAAGAAATAAACCAAGAATATATCCATGAAAATATGAAAATCACACAATTATCAACACTCAAAGTCTATATAGCACATATAATACTTATGAAAATAAGGTCATGAGAAAACGAATTTGAAAGGTTACAAGTTATGGGACCTCGAAAACAAAAGGATTGTACTGAGTAAGCATGTCACATTTGATAAGACTTCATTGTTGGAGTCTACGGTCTCTCAGTAGGTGTAAATGATGAAGACCAAGGATGTATCGCCGCGGGTGGAGGTTGATGCTACACCTCCACCTCCAGTTGGTTCGGTATCAGTAAGGACTTCATCAGATGTGACACCGGATGGAGATCATATAGTCAGTTTTGATGCTGAACAGGTTGAAGATATTGATGAGAACGTCAAATTATTTGTAGCTATTGGAACTAAGATAAAATCATGAAAATGAGTGAAAAGCATAAATCTCAAGTTGATGAGCGTGACAAGCTTAATTGAAGATCGTTGTTCTCCATGACAGTATTGATAAGGAGGTTCAAATGACTTAGCCAGTTTGGTTCACTGCTGAAGATTTAATCACAGTTGCTTGAGCTCGGTGGAGCTCATTTAAATGAACTACGGATGACTTGATCCCTTGCCAAGGTACATAGGCAGCCACATGGCGCAACCATTTAGTGATGCAGTCCGTATGAAGCTATTTGATGTATTTGTATTCTCAAGAATTGGCAGCGGAAGCTGATTTGAACTTAACGTAAGGGTGAAGAGTTGGACTTCACATAGAGGTGAGGTGTTGTGATCTCGATGAACATTTGATCTTCCGGTGAGAAGATAGTTGAGTTTGCATAAAGGGGATGTGCATCCAGTTTGTTGAGCCAATATTGGTATTTGGTGTACTCTATTCAGATTTGGTCAGACGTCATGAAGACATTTGGAATGGAGTGCCAGTCAGTTGGAGTCAGTATTGACTCATGTTGCGTTCTTCTTAAGGTCATTTGGAATGGGTTCCATTCAGTTGCTGAGTTATAGACACATTCATTGGTCGGCTCATATGGTGTTAATTCTTTTCGGTGAAGTATTGGGAAGGCATATATGGTGCATTTCGTTTGGATGGCTAAGCTGAATTTGGAATCTTTACAATTGATATTGAAATTTGGGGAGAGTTTCCTGAGGGGACGACAAACTTAATTGGATTCAGTGTGATCATTTGATATCAATTGTAAGTGTGCTAGAAATTCTTTAAGAACTGGTTGATCCGTTCAGCCAAATCGAGATCATTGTCGATTTTACCGAGATCGTGTGTCGATTTTGATTGGAAGTTCAAGCCGTGATCGTGTGTCAATTAAGCCGAGATCGTGTGTCGATTTTGCCAGGTGTTCATTGGAGTTCGGCTCGGATTTGAAAAATCTTCACTGAGGTGGAGAATTGTAGGGAGAGAGGAGATAAAACCTTGTTGAAGGAGTTTTTTAACTCATTGGAAGAGCTACCGCAGAGATCGGAGTTCAGAAGGAGCGAGAAGCAGTCTATATGTGTGCCAGAACAGAGGCTGACTGACCGCCCGGTGGACCGGCATACACAACGTGCACAACAGCAGCTCGGATGACCGTCCGGTCGACCAAAGCAAGACATGGTCGACCAGAGTGGTCGACCAACTGACATGCATTATGTTTCTGTTGAAGATGACAGACTGACCTGTCGACCAAAGGAAGGAGTCGACCGATCAGGGGAATCTGCTTTTCCTGTTGGGATTCGGACTTCGTTTCTAAAAAGGAGTCGAATCCAATTGTGATTTCCTAAAACTCCAGGACTCTCTGGCTATAAATAAAGGGGTAGAGCCCTATGAATTGTATCCCTTAGAAAGCTTGTAATTGATTGTTGAATCAATAAAATCTCTTTCTTTCTTTCCCTGAAGACGTATGCAAATTGTCGAACCTCGTTAAATATTGTGTTTGGCTTTCTTCTTTGTTATTGTTCTTGTCTTTTGGGTACTTCTTCTGGTGCATCTCCCTCTATTGATTAGGATTCCTCAATTGGTTGTTGCCCGGCATGTGCAACAGGGAGTTTTGATCCATATCCCAGATGATCATAGGTCAGTTGGAGAAAGGGCTAATACATATTGCACCCCTAGTTATATTTATAGTTCTAGATTTTTCGTCTGTAAGAACACTACTTGCTCTAATATGAATAACACTGTAATTAATCATTAACTATAATATTCTCTTAATGTTTTCCTACTTTTAATTCAAATGTTACGAAAAATAATGAGCTGACACTTTTGATTAGTCCACTCAAAATCATTAGAGAAGTTTTTCATGTTGTTTAAAATAACCAAATAAATTGGTCTCCCTCGTAATAAATAATGCTTTTTCAAGTTCTTACATGCAGTAAAAAATTAATGAGTAAACGTTTTAGGGTCGCTGCTCGAGATCAAGTAAAATTTTCAGTATAAGCCAACCATTAACTTGAGGAGAGTTAGTGTAGTGGTCAGATTTTGACCCTTATCAATATCATGACACGTGTTCGGAGGCTTGGAGGCTTGGCTTCTCTGCCCGGGCCCAGCTCACATACAAGCCTAACATAAGCCCAAGAAGAAAGTCTTAGGCCTCCCCACAAGCCCACATCTAATCAAACATCACTCACCCATATCCACTACTCAACCGAAGTTGTGCAACTCTTTGGGACACCAATAATCGGTACAAAGATCTTTCCTGGAGCCGCCCAAGGCTGCGACACGAAGACCCTCTGAAGCTTGCTACTTCTGCGCTCTTACAACTGGACAGCACGATCCCCACGATTTACGGTTTCAGCTATGCTGTCAGATCATCCTCCTATTCTAAACATTATAATACCCTTATATCAATGCAGGCTGTTATGGATAGTGGCAGATATCTCTGCTTGGTGAGCCTAACTATCAAACGATGCAATTTGGACGATTACAAGAAAATCATGACGTGAAAATCATGCAATTATGTGGATTCAAAATATCCGCCCCCAAATGACAGCTCAGGTGGGTATAAATACACCTCCATCTCTATCAAAAAAGGGGGTTGGATTCTGATTACTACATCAAACCCTAGAGATTCTAATCGCAAGATCACTTGGCAGAATTCATTGTAACCCTGTGATAATATAGTGAATTTCTCCCTCTCCCATGATTTTTCCCTTTCGGATTTTTCATGTGAAATGCTTGTTACTTGTGATTGCTTTCACCTGTCTTTTCATTTACAATTCGTGATGTGGAGAAATTTTCTAGAATTTCCTTCCACATTTTAGTACTTTCATTGAGAACTTTTGAATCCACACTCAAGATTTCCTTCCTTTCCCAAACTTTTCTCAAAAAGCCTCGCCAAACGGAAATGGACCCACCAAAAAAGTGTGCATCTCAGGCCGCTGTCACCGCCACTTCAAAAGACAAGTCAATAGCTGTTGGGGGCACGAGACTTATCGACGCTCATCTATCCGGTCTCGTTGCACACATCAAAGACGTCAGAGAAAAGCACTCTTTCCCCGCTATTACGCCAGAGGCAAGGATCAACATACACGAAACCCGGCTCCCTGCCGAAGGTCAGGTCCTCGAAATACTCACCAGCCTTCAAAGGAAATTGGATGAGCAACGAGCGGAGGCGATGCGTGAACACGAGAAGGCTACTTTAGAAAGAGACACGTTGTCCCACGTCCAGAATTAACTCGTCACTCAGAATGAGATCCTTAGGAAGTCACAGTTTATAAGGAATCATAGGGCATAAGGGTCTTGGCCCCTCGTCATCACCTCTTACTGCATGAACCACCCACACCGAGCAATCGGAGGTGGGCCAGATCTGATCTCCCGAGTGATAATGAGCACTCTGAGAATTTTGGCCCCATAAGGCTCCGAAGGTCCCTCTCATCGAGGACATTGAGGAGATTGTTCAGAAATAGATCGAGAAAGCAAGTCAACAACTCCGAAAGGAGGTGGAGCCTTGCGGCTTGAGAACCTTCGACTCACCACTTTCGGAGGAAATCATCTCTCTTCTCTTTTCTAAAATGTTCATAATGCTGACCTTCATGTGCTACTCTAGGGCGACTGATCCCATACAGCAGCTTTGGCAATACCCAGACAAGATGATGGTCCACTCTCATTTTGACCTTCTTTTGATTGTGCATTCCCATCCAACCTCAAAGACGTCGCCTATGATTGGTTCTATTTTCTCCTGAGGCACTCACTTCAGAGTTTCGAAGAGGTCAAACCTGACTTCTATCACCAATATGCTTTCCGACGGGAGCTTAAGAAGAACAACAATCACTTCCTCACGATCAAGATGAAGCTCGAAGATAGCCTCAAACATTATGTCAGTTATTTTTAAAGCCAAATGTCCTTTAGTGTATAACTGCAATGACGACGTGGCTATCACTGCGTTCGTCAGTAGGTTGCAGGTCTCTCACTCCTTCTACAAACACTTGGTGAAGCATAAAGTCACCAAGATGAGGGACATCCTCTCTCGGGTTTAGAAGTACATCGAGATCGAGGATGTGACACAAAACGTAGTCGATCGCTCTTTCAAGGGAGAGGATACAGAGGAGAAGTTGAGGCCATAATTTGTCTCCCTAAAGAAGAATCAGAATCGAGCTTCTGGCACAATCAACAAACATCTCCTATGTAACCTCGTGAAGACCAGCGGAGAAGAGGCAAGCTCACACCTCTGTCGACCACATCTTCAGCGCCATCAAAGATGTCTCATGACAGTCACTCCGACAGCCTATATCGGGTCCTCACCCTGACAGATAAGACCTACGCGGAGCTCTCTTGAAAGATAAAAATACTCCTGACGGTCACTCTGACAGCCTATATCGGGTTTTTACTCTGACAACTAAGACCTACACAGAGGTTCTCCTGAAAGACAGAAGTGCTCCTGCTATATCAGGTCCTCACCCTAATGGTTAAGACCTACACTGAGGCTCTCTTAAAAGATGGAAGTGCTCTTGACAGTTGACAGCCCATATTGAGTCCTCACTCTGATGGCTAAGATCAATATGGAGGCTCTCCTGAAAGACGAAAGAGTTCTTGAGGGTCACACTGACCCTGACGGTTAGACCTACAAGGAGGCTCTCTTGAAAGACGTAAGTGCTCATGACAATCACTCAGACAGCCTATATCGGGTCATCACCCTGACGGCTAGACATACATGGAGCCTATTCTGAAAGATGAAAGTGCTCCTGACGGCCACTCCGACAGCCTATATCGGGTCCTCACCCTGACGACGTGACCTACATAGAGGCTTCTTTGGAAGACAGAAGCGCTCATGACGGTCACTTTGACAACCTACATCGGGTTCTACCTGACGGCTCAAATCTATGCGGAGTCACTCCTGAATGATAAAAGCACTCTTGATGGTCGCTCTTACAACGTATATCAGGTCTTCACCCTGAAGTTAGATCTACACTGAGGCTCTCCTAAAGACAAAAGCGCTTCTAACAGTCACTCAGACAGCCTATATTAGGTCCACACCCTGACAGCTAGACCTACATGGAGACTCTCTTGATAACTAATAATAACATGCTACTGATATCTGACTAGTGACATACTTGATTTATACTTGTAAGACCTGTGACACAATGCATCATCCTGCTCGCCACTTACATATGATATCTGTGCTACTATGTTGAATCGCTTGACTTGCTTGTTTTTGAGTTTTCATACAGTTTCCTTACTCTATTATTGTGAAGGCAACTCGGATTATATAAACTCAGTCTATGGTGATTTGAGATATATGGTGTATATATGAGTGTTTTCTTATTTGGATTATTCCCTCGATGTATCAATCTCATGAATTCAAAGTCTAAACTTATATAACAGGTTTTGTCCACATTTATATTTAACATAGTACTTAATGTTCTATTTCATACTTATATTTATCACATGCTTGATATCTCTTCGCATGTATATGTGCCTATGCTTATGACACTGTTTTCTATGCATGTTTTCTGATTCAGATTTATCGATACACATGTACCTACTTGATTTTAAATTTACTACCAGTTCTTTGATTTTCATTTATATTACTGGTCATTATCTGTATATGTATGCCTGAATCACATCACTTGATCATATACACGTGTAATTGCATGAGCACGTCAACTGGCTTTATCTTACGTATTCGCTGGGTTATTTTCTGACAACCCTGCACCTTCATGTCCAGATCTAGGAGCCGGGACCATGGTGACCTTACTGTAGTGATCAGAGAGCGCAGCAGAAGCAAGGATTAGCAGTTGTCTATCCGAAGCCTCTTTTCTTCCAGCCCCTTGATCCGCTCGCAAGATTTTCATCTTGCTACTCGTGAGTATTTTTCAGTCTTCTTATATTGCGTATCATGCTTTTGCGCTTTTTGATGATATCATATTCTTGAAATATTGTATCATGCTCTATGATAACTGTGTACTTATGCTATTATTGTTAGAATGTATATTACCACTATGCTTTCGTACTCTGATGCTTGCTTGTACTGATGCTTAGCGTATGTATGTGAGGGTATTTCCACCTTGCGTATATACATACCTACGGATCAGGGCGTTACATAGAGGCCACCCCCAAGGTCCTGATAGCAGTGTCGATCTCGCCGACTTTCATCACTCTGAGTGCAGGCTGATCAGTCAGAAACTTGGAGGTATGTTCTGGGGACACCGCCTCTCTGAAGGCTTCAATCTTGGAGGTATCCTCTGCGGGCATCATCTCTCCAAGAACTTCGATCTTGGAGTCCACTGGATTGACAGAGTTGAGAGGATCGTGGGACTCCGGCTGCTCCATTACGCTAAGAGGGGCTTTTTCCTGGCTCCGTCTCTCTCTTCAGGGTTAGAGCCTCCACCTACTGCAGCCATCATCCTCTCCAACTCCTCGGCGTTTGGAGTGAGAGTCGATCAGGCGTCTCTTCTGCAAAACACATGTTAGAACTATGAAAACATAATATGAAAAGAATTCGAAACCAAATCACTACTTACTCTCCCAGAGATCTGAGGTCGAGAAGACTCCTCTTGTGGTTCCCTCCTCTTCGACCACTCCGCTCGAGTCGGGCGCTTCTTGAGTTGCGCCTCAGGCTCTGTGGTTACGCTCTTTGACTGAGATTCCGCCTCTCTTGACGAGACATCGCTCGCGGGAGCGCTTTAGCTATCAGTTGTAGGAGTCGACACCTCGGCGTCTCTACCCGAAGCCGAGGGCCTCAGAACGTTGGGGGCACGAAGGGCCTCCTACGGTCCAACAATCAGCTCTAGTTAAACAGTTATAATTGAGCTAGTACAGCTTTTAGACCCTTTCCTCCATCTCACTGGGGATCGGTGATTCCGCTTAGGGAGTAGACTCCTATTCCATATAGTCAGAACACGCCTACGGTCCTTAGTTAGGCAGCCTCCCAAGGACCAGAGATGTGAACGACGGTGTCGCGCCATCAATGGTCGCTATCCACCAGGTTGATATTCAACATGTCGTATCCACTCTGAGGAACAAATATGCGAGCATCTTGATGAGATTTCCTCATCATATAGGTGGCGAAAAATTCATTGACCCCGTTTGTGTCAGGGCAAGGGAAGCACAGAGGGATTCAAAGCCCAAAATAGTTTACCAGGCCCCAGTGTCAACTGCGAGGGTGGAACCTTGGAGCGGGCCAGGACATCTCAGACAAAGGAAGAGTGGTAGTTTCACCCCCAAATCCAAGATCTGGGGGTGAAAATACACGCCACCAGTAAGAGGCGATACCATGACGTCCGTCTCAGGGGAACACCGCTCCAGCTCAATCTTTGATGGTAGACGAACACCAGACATTGCCAAGTACTCATTGATCTCCTTCTGGCCATGGAAAGTACACTGTTTAGGATCAAATCTATGGCCTTTCTTGTTCTTAGAGCAACCATCTTTCCTTTCTTCTACATGACACCTATGCTCGTCACCTCATCTCCGGCAGTGACGAGTTTTCCTCCTCTCACCATTTCAAAGATTGATTTGATGGATTTGGATGCAATGATTCATGACAAAAGAGAAGGGAAAATGAAGAGAAAGAAAGCCCAAGCTTTTAAGTTTCCCTCAATTTAAAAGCATACACTGATGTCACCGCAAAGATGACCTAGAGCTAAAACGTCTTTTCACACGCCAGCTAGCTCTAAATACCAACCATTGTGCGAAAACCAACTTATTCTGATAGCTCCCAAATGATGGCTATCTATCCATAGCGCACGCAGACTGGACACGTGACATGACTTTTGCCAGCCTTTACAGACGTGGCATTAAATGCAAGAGTGCGCAAGGGCACTCCAATTGCTCTCTAGTACTCTCCAGTTGTCTTCCATGAAGCTCAAGAAGACCCTCCGACTACTCAGTGAAGGGTCATGCTGAAGGATGGGATTAGTCCGCTCACCTCCTTCTCACTCGGAGCCTCCGAGAAGAGGAGGCAGAAGGGGCATATGTAATGGTCAGATTTTGACCCTCATCAAGATCATGATATGTGTCCGGACACCTGAGGCTTCGCTTCTTTGCCAGTGGACTCAACTCGCATACAAGCCTAATATGGGCCCAAGAAGAAGGCCTCTGGCACATCAGCCCAAGAAGAAAGGCTCGACGAGCCTCGCCTGAGCCCACATCTGATCAGACATCACTCACCTGGGTTCACTATTCAACTGGAGCTGTGCGTGTAACGGTCCCAGTCTTTATATTTCCAGTTATCACAATAATTATAGTTATCCTTAATCCAAGTGTTGGACCCATCAAGATACGATACTTCAATTGCGGCTAACGTCAGCCTACTTAAGGCTTCACAATATATTCTGCTTAAAATGCATATATGGTCTCAGCATGATTTATCATATTTTCAAACATTGATCTGATAATCCGGTAGGAAACATAGCCTACACATTACTATTCCATAAAACTCTACAAATATTACACCAGATTCGAGTCAAGCACCTAATAATACAAGCATTTCGATATTTATAAAAGTTAATGGCAACCATCAACATAGAAGTTTTACATAGTTTTTCTAAAATAATATATACATATCAAAAATAATGCTAAAAGGGTGAAAATATTTTCGCTGTCACCTATCCCGTATATTGCCATTAAGTGGGTCTCTTACCTTTATCCAGACCTGAAGGTGATTAATAAAATAGAGTGAGCTCGACAGCTCAGTGAGTAAAACAGTAATTACATGCATGATCATAATGTATATCTATTTGGGATTTATCATAAGGTTAACAATTGTAATTTATACTATTTTTGTATATCTTTAGGTATTTGCTGAAGTCCTGACCAAAACATAGTAATTGGCCCTATTAGTCGACTTGCTCAGTCCTATAGTCGACTAATACTGCTATTAGTCGACTCATCTTGAAGCTATAGTGGACTGGGCGTTATCCAAAAAGATATTCACTCTCTATTGGTTACCTATGACTTACCTAGTCGACTATCCTAACTTGTATAGTCGACTACTTTAGGTATTAGTCAACTTATAAGCCATCTACAGTCGACTAAGTCTTGACGAAAAGATGTGTACTCTCTGTTTGTTACTTATAACAATTTTAGTCGACTACCCTATCTTGTATAGTCGACTATTCTAGATACTAGTCGACTTATCACCATCTATAATCGACTTATCACCATCTATAGTCGACTAATTATGGTTAAAAGAAGATGTCCACTCTCTATTTGCTGCCTGTACCTAAAGCTAGTCGACTAACCTATCTTATTAGTCGACTAGGTGAGATTTCCAGCGACTTATGTAACAGAATTTCACAGCTATAGTCGACTTGGTTCGAGGGTTAGTCGACTTGTATAGTTGGAATTTGCCTGTATCAGTCGACTCATCACAGAGTCTAAAGTTAAAGAATTTTATATAGTTTTAACATGCAATTTCTATCTTAACCATATTAACACACTTGTTAAATATAAAATTGGACTCCCCTTCGGTCACCTTCAGTTAAAACCCGGCCCCTTCCTCCTATACGTTATTCAACGAAATATTCTCCCCTTCGATCACCTCCGGTTCAACCCGGTCCCTTCCTCCTATACATTATCGTAATATTCTCCTCTTCGATCACAATCGGTTCAACCCGGTCCCTTCCTCCAAACATGCAATAATCACATCCTTCATGTAATAACAACATGCAAGGATTCATAAAATAATGTCAACATAAATGATTCTTATGATTTCTACTTTACATGATGCTAACATTATGAAAGTCATTAACATGTATAAGTAACCACTTGCTAAATTAACAACATGCAAGTTTTTTCAGGATAACTAACATAGTATATCATCCCAATATATGTGTAGCCAAATATATGCATAAAGTCAAGTATGATGTTCATTCATAGAACTATTTCTTTTTAAGAGGCATGTATTTGACTATCATGCATACGCACAATAACGTGTCGATCATGCACAATGGTAAGCATACATGAGAATAACAACAACATAACACCATAGGATTGTTTATAATGTACACATAAAGTATATAAACCATACACAAGCATCATCATTCATTTTCACGTCCATTTATAACTTAGCAATTTTTCACTTTATTTCAAGCTTTATACTACCTACTATTATATTAGGGTTTGGATGTTCTACTCACCCTTGAAGAGAATATCCCCTTATCAAGCTTGGTCACCAGCTATAGAGTCTACAAGACCATAACAATGTCATAATTAGTTATCAGTTAAAAGAGTATAAGAGGGGTAGTAGTCTTAAGGATTTGCTTACCTTCTTCAACCAATATCACCCTCCTAACTTGATAACCTATGTCAATCTTGTTCTTTAAGAATTTCCTATAAGGTAATGTTAGATCATCACTTTTTCATGTTCTATTAGGCCTTTGGAGGAGATAAAATAGGTAAAGGATGCTTTTTAGTATGAAGGAAGGAAGAGAATATTTTGTGAGAGAATGAGAGGGAGAAAGAGAGTGAGTGAAGAAATAGAAGGGAAAAAGCTTGGCTACTGCTTATTTGTGGCCTTGGCCGGCTGTAAAAGAGAGGGAGAGAGTTTGGAGTTGGAAATCAAAGAGAAGAAGGAGTGTTGCCAAATGAGAGTTTTCTCCTCATTTCCCCCCTATTTATACTTCATTCCCTTTAATGATATCATACCAAGTGTCTTCCCCCTAACACCATCTCCCTACACCTATACCTTACTCCTATGAGTAAGGTTCCCATCCCTCCCCCCTTCATGAAGTACTTGTACCAACAAGTATGGTGGGGGTATGGTAAAGAAGTCAACATGCATGTGTGTGTATTTAAATTCATATACATACATACTAATATATACATACTAATATGTATGGTATAATGTATAGTATAAGTATCTTATATGAATACTTGTATCCACATCACCTCCCTAAAGCATTCAAGTGTTAAGAAAAAGGTGATTAGTTAAGGCAAGTGTTACATTCTACCCTCCTTATAGAAGTTTCGTCCTCGAAACTCAATGTACCTTGGAACAAATGTGGATAGTTCTTCCGCATCTTCTCTTCCAGCTCCCAAGTTGCTTCTTCTATATATTGATTCCTCCATAAAACCTTGACCAAAGAAATAATTTTGCTCCTCAATTGTTTCTCCTTGCGATCTAAGATTTGCACTGGCTCTTCCGTGTATGACATATCTTTTTGTATTTGCAAAAGTCCATAGGAGATTATATGGTCAGGATCAGGTATGTACTTCCTTAACTGAGAGACATGAAATACATTGTGCATCCTCTCCAAAACAGAAGGTAAGGCTAAACGATAAGTAATCGGTCCAATTCTATTCAATATTTCAAATTGTCCAACATATCTAGGAGCTAATTTGTTCTTATTGCCGGCGCGTCTCACTCCCTTCATGGAAGATATCTTCAAAAAAACTTTATCTCCTACATCAAATTCCAGTGGTCTGCAGCGATTATCTGCATAAGCTTTCTGCCTGCTCTAGGCTGCTTTCATCCTCTCCTTAATTAACTTAATCTTATCAGTGGCTTCTTGAATTATGTCAGGGCCGAATATCCTTCTATCCTCAACTTCCTCCCAACAGATCGGTGATCTATATTTTCTACCATATAATGTCTCAAACGGAGGCATACCAATGGTGGACTGATAACTATTATTATAAGCAAACTCCACTAAAGGTAAATTGTTGTCCCAACTTCCCCCAAAATCTAATACACAAGTCCTCAGTATATCTTCCAATATTTGAATGGTCCTCTTTGACTGTCCATCCGTTTGGGGTGTGCTGCTGTACTGAGTTGTAGCTTAGTGCCCATAGCTTCGGATAGGCTTCTCCAAAATCTGGACTGAAATCTAGGATCCCGATCTGATATAATGACTCAGACACTCCATGCAGTTTAACTATTTCTCGGATATATACTTGAGCCAGCCTCTCTATAGAGTAATTGATCCGGATAGGTAGAAAATGGACAGATTTAGTAAGTCTATCTACCACTACCCAGACTGTATCTAGTCCTTGGGACGTCCGAGGAAGTCCAGTAACAAAATCTATGGCAATGTGACACTACTTCCATTCAGGAATTGGCAATGGTACCAGCAATCCTGGGGACTTCTTATGTTCCGCTTTCACTTGCTGACAGACTAAATACTTGTGGACAAACTTGAAAATATCGATTTTCATTCCATCCTACCAGAAGTTATGATGCAGATCCTGATACATTTTTGTGCTCCCCAGATGAGCTGTATACTGGGTACAATGAGCTTCCTACATTATTTCTTCTTTAATCTCTGCTACATCAGGCACATATAATCTGCGTCTGAATCTCAGTACATCATCTTCAATTTGAAACTCCTTGAGTTCTCCTTCTTGTACTTTCTTCACAATTTTCCTTATTAGAGCATCTCTTTATTGGGCCTCTTTGATTTTGTCATATATATCAAATTGAATACTTACTTGATTCAATTGATACTTAGCATTGGACGATTCAATGACTCGCACCTCTATATGCATTTCTTCTAGATCTCTTAACAATCTTGTTTGGCGAGTTATCACAGTGGCCACTGCTCCTCCTGATTTCTGATTCAAGGCATCAGCCACTACATTGGCCTTTCCAGGGTGGTATTGTTGGCCCGGGGGCCTTCCTCTCTAGTTTTGATGATGATTAACTCATGTAGTTATGTTTACTAATAATCTTGTGATTTTAGTTTCAGATCATGTAACAAGATATTAGTTGGTGATTGCTTCAAAAAGAGGAGTTTGGAAGCCTTCACTTGGTGATTCCTGAGCCCGAGCATCAAGATCACTCATAGCCATGCTCGTTAGATCATGGTGTTTTGGACCGAGTCGCCTTGAAGATGAAGATCGTCAAGAAAACTTAGGTATCCATAGTTTAGTTTAGTGTGTTTTAGATCCATGTGTAAAGATAAGAATGGTTGATATGCTCAAGTGCACAACACACACAAGATTTATGTTTTGGTTTTGATATGTGTTTTCATGAATAGTTAATCAAAACAAGTTTAATTGGTTTATATGTATAGTAGATGTTTTCCTTCTATACATGCATGCTTAAACTTTTAAACAAACTTATTTTGACTTCCCTATTCATGTATTGAAAAACTCAAGTTTGATAAAATACAAGTTTTGATTTTTGGTAAAAATTACAAGACACAAAAATGATTTAATATGTTGATATATGTCTTGAAATTTTTATCACAAGTTTGTTCATCAAAGTAAAATGATAAAACAATTTTTATGGTAATTTTAAAAGAGATAAAAGAATTTTCAAAATTAATTTTAACCCCAGTCTCTGACCCAGAACAGTGGCTGACAGGCCAGTCGGCCGACCGCACGGTCGACCGAACCAAGGGCCGGTCGACCCTGCGGTTGACCGACGTGCACAGAGCTGTGCACGTCTGGCAGCACAATGGGCCGGCCGGCCGACCGGTCGACCGGATCAGAGAGCCTTGCTCTCTGTATCTGGGCGGTCGACCGGAGCAGAAAAGTCTCCTCTTTGTATCTGGGCGGTCGGTCGGGCGGTCGACCGGATTGCCCCAACGGTCATATTTCTGACCGTTAACGGTCGACCGCCAGCCTGTCAGACTGACAGATCAGCCTGACGGCTAGTTTCTTGGGGAGCCTGTAAATACCCCATTTCTTAGGGGTTTTGGATAAGATTTTTTATGCCAAATTTTCTGATATCTCCAGTGTTTTAAATAAGTTTTCAAAAGAGTTTAAGTGCCAAAAAGATCTCTCTTTATTTTGTTTTAGGTTTTTGGAAAAATCAAAGAAAGAGTATTTTGGGAGATTTGTCTTGGTTTTCATTTTCTATCTTTTACAAGAGTTTTTCCAAGTATTTTTCTTTGAGTTTTTATTTCCAAACACCTAGTTTTTCATACTTGAGCTTATCTTCTATCCTATTCTATTAGGATCCTTGTTTTGTGGAAAAGAGATTGTTTGAGGTTGTTGAAGCCTCCAAGTTGTACACCCTTGCTTTTGTTGTATCCCTCTTTGGTAGAGGTTGATCGTGTAATTGGTTTACTCCCTCTTTGGTAGAGGTTGAGGCTTGTGGTTTGCTCCCTCTAGTGAGAGGTGGAGTTTGGTTTGTATCCCTCTTCGGTAGAGGTGATTTGTGGTTGTTTGGCTATGGGCCTACCCCTCGGTTGTGAGGCGGTATTTGAGAGAGGAGTTAGGTACTCCCTTGTTGTTAAAAATTCTCCTCGGTGGAGGTTCCCTCGGTGGGAGTCCTCGGCGGACAAGATAGTGGATTAGAAATCCTTCTCGGTGAAGGCGGGGACGTAGAGCTAGGGGCTCGAATCTCGAAACATATCTTTGTGTTTGCGTTTGATCCATTGTCTCTCTAACTCTCTCTGTATTTGTGTTGTGCATAGCATTATTCATTTTGTCATACCATTCATACTTGCTAGCATTTGTGCCTTGCATTATTTCATATTGTTCATCCTTATATGCTTGGCTTGTTTGTGTGTGCCTTACTTGTACTTAACCACAAGAGCTTCATATAGCACCTCAACCCTTATCTAGGGGAATCAAGAGGAGTTAGTCCAGAGCCCTTCACGGGGAATTCGGCTACACTTGTTGGTTATATTAAGTGTGTTGCAAATTAGTTTTTAAGCTTCCGCATTTAGTGCATTTAGGTTTTAGATTAGCATATCACCTATTCACCCCCCTCTAGGTGATTTCAATTGGTATCAGAGCCTACACTCCTGATACTTAGGCTTAACATCTTAGGAGTGAGATCCTTTGTTTGCTAATCTTGTTTGCATTTGCTTGTTTGCACACATATAGTTTATACCATGGACTTCATGACCCCACCTATGTTTGACCCTTCCAACATTCTTGTTTGGAAGACTAGGATATCCATTTATGTACAAACCCTAGGTTATAAGGTTCACCTTGCCATTACCAAGGAATCCTACCTTAGTGATAGCAAGCATGTAGGGGCCAATGCACAAGTTCTTGAGGCCATTAGAAGCACGCTTTCAAAAGAATATCTTATGCTTGCTTCTAACTTTGATTCCGCATTTGCAGTGTGGAACATGTTGACAACCACCACCTTCAAGCTTCAAACGCCTATCCAACAAGAAGAGGAGACTAGTGGAGAATCCGATTCACAATGCTATATGATCCAAGGGAATGACTCCTTTGAGGTACAATCAGAAACTCAACTAGATAGTTTTGATTCTAGTTCTTCATGTGATGATCATATTGATGCCCATGCTTTAAATGAAGAACTTTCAATTGTTTGTGAAAAATTAATTGAAAAATATAAAGTTTTCAAAAAGAAAACTTGTAAAATAAATAAGGAAAAAGAGGATTTATTTTCAAAACTTGAGTTGGTTTCGCAAGAGAAGGTTGAGATTGCTAATGAAAGGGATTCATTAAAATCTCAACTTGATCTTATTTTAAAGGAAAATAAGTTTTTGAAAAATAGAAATGATTGCAATGATGTTTTGAAAAATAATGAGGTTTTATCTTCAAAAGTAGATTCTATTTTAAGAGATAACAATATTTTGAAAAATGAAATTGATTTTATCTCAAAAGAATTAGAAATTTGTTTAAATAAAAATAAATCTTTGAAAAATAAAATTGATGCTCATGTTTGCCATACTAGGGTAGTTCCATTTAGCACACCCGTTGCATGTGCCACTTCTTCTTTGATTGAAAAAGATACATCCATGCTAAAGAAGAATGTTGTTTGTTTGGGCTCCACTTTGAGCCAATGTGTTGTTGGGCATACACGTTTGGAATCTTTGTTTCGAAAGAAACAAGTTCCATCTATTATGCATGCACACCCTCCACGGCATACACATGCTCCTCACGGACACCATCATCACTTGTATGCTTATGTGTACACTTGTACACATTGTGAACGTAAGGGCCACCTTACTAAATTTTATTTTGATCGTATACATGATTGTAATTTAGCAAATAAGTTTGTTTGGGTTAGAAAAGGGACAACCCCCATGGACCCAATAAGATATGGGTACCAAAGACCCCCTCCTATTGTTTATGATGTAGGTGTGGGCTCTCGCATGACGTGAGAGTAGCGGTACCTTAGAGTGGATGCGTTCCGAGCTTCATGGAGACTATTTGGATGCATCACTTTTAAGGGATGTTTGGTGGAGAGGATCACCATGTTTTGGAGATAAGGAAAGTTGCCTTCTAGCTTTGGTAACGATTCCTAACTCCTAATTATTGTTTACATGATTTTCATTTTATTCATTATTAGCATGTTTTGATGTTTATGGATTATTATGAAAATGCCATGATTATTAGACCATTTGTTGGCCCAAGAGGTTACACTCTCCAATTGTTTTGTGTTTTGATGATGACAAACCAAATATGAGCTATTTGGTACTAACAAGTTTGTTAAGATAAGTTTCAGGTTTGTACCATGTTTAGAGACCATTCGCTTAGCTATTGCAAGAACTTCTAAGTTCCACAAAGTAAGGAAGGCAAATTGCACATCAAGGAAGGATCATAAAAGAGAAGGCACTAGCAAGGCATTGGATGGCTCAAAGACTTGAAGATAGCTCAAGAAGTCTTCATGTAATTTATTTTTCAGTTTATAGTATGTTAAAGAATAGTGGATAGGTTTGAAGCTCTATCACACACGTTTTTGCGCACATGCTTATTCCAAAATAATTTCTTATAAATTATACAAAAATATTTTGCATACAAGTTTTTGCCTACAGATATATATTTATGTTTTATACTATTCCCTGTTCAAAAGTATTTTTGTTAAAATCAAAATCCTCTTTGTTTTCTTTTCTAAAATCAATTTTTGACCTGATCCGGTCGACCGGGGCAGTCGACCGAGTCTGTGTCAGTCTGGTCCGGTCGACCGGACCAGTCGACCGCAGTCCTGGCAGAGGCACGTATCAGTGTGCACGTCTGCCGGTCGACCGGGGCGGTCGACCGAGATATTTGTTTTTGCTCACAGGTTGTTTCAGTCGACCGGGTCGGTCGACCGCTGGCCTGTAACGGTCAAATTTTTGTACTACCGGTCGACCGACCCAGTCGACCGATCTGACCGTTTGAACAGTAACGGGCAGATTTTTAAGAGCTGTTTATTTTTGTCTTTTGTGTTTAAAATTCGTTTAAGGATATATTTTGATCTAATTACCTCCTAAACATCAGTAATCATGTTTTATCCCTAAACCCTAGCCCTCTCCTATAAATAGGGGTGTTTGGGGAGAGATTGGTGACAACAATTATTGCTAGAAAATTCAAAAGTTTAAGGCTTTCAAAAGAGACTTGTTTCTTGGTTTTTGTGCTGAATTTCTCACTGATTTTCTGAAGGGTTTTTCAAATACTCTCTGATTTAATTCTCTTTTCTCCTTACACACAAGAGCTTCATTCCTACTCAATATTCTCTAAGGACCTTTATAAGGGAAGAGATATTTGAAAGAGAGAGTTTGTGGTCTTTTGACTACCAAGATAATTACTTGTTCTTGAGATTGTAGGAGTTGGGTACTCCATTGTATTTGAGATCTTTGTGATAGTGGAAGTGGTCGGAATCCTTCTGGGGAAGGCGGGGAGTAGAGCTGGGTGCTCGAACCTCGATAACATATCCTTGTGTTTGCGATTGGTTTACATTCTTGCAATTCTTACTCTACTTTGCTTGCACTTATTACTTGCTCATCATACTTACTTGCTTGCATTCATCTTGTGATTCTTGATTGTGATTGTTATAGCTTTAAATTTTTAAATTACCCTTTGATTAGCATTATCACCTATTCACCCCCCCTCTAGGTGATTTTCAATTGGTATCAGAGCTTGGACTCTAAGTTTGGCTTAACATCCATAGAGAGATCCTTAAAATATTGCTAATCAACATTTTCATTCATCCATTCATACACTAGTAAACATGGCCGACAACATTAAATCCCCTCCTAAATTTGATGGACTTAATTTCCCAATTTGGAAGGTTAGGATGACTATATTTTTGCAATCTTTGGGTAGCTTAGTGGCCAAGTCCTTGACTAACCCTATGTAGCACCCGATAGTGATGAGAGCACTTGGACCGACTTCAACTTTAGAGAATATGAGGCTAACTCCAAAGCCTAAACTCCCTATTAACCGCCTTGAATGAGGATGACCTTACACGGGTAATTCATTGCCAATCCGCCTATGAGATTTGGCAACATTTATTGGTCACACACGAAGGGACTTCACAAGTCAAGAGAGCTAAGATAGATCTCTTGAGGTCTCAATATGAATCATTTAAAATGCTTGATGATGAATCCATTGATTGTATGATTACTCGTTTCACTAAAATTACAAATGGTCTTTCTTCATTAGGTGACGTCATCTCTAACGATCAAAAGGTGCGCAAAGTGATACGGGCTCTTCCTTCTTCATGGGAGATCAAGGCCACCACCTTAAAGGAGTTGAACGACAAGGACGAGATGGACATCATTAGTCTCATTGGGAACCTAAAGACCTATGAGATGGAGAAAAATGCAAGAGAAGAAGCCACTACTTCAAAGAAGAAATCCATAGCCTTCATGACTTCATCCATCAATGATGACGATGATGAAGACGAAGAAGAAGATGAGGAGCTAACTCTACTTGTGCGGAATGTCAAGAGGTTGTACCGAAAGAACAAGTTCAACTTCCGGAGAAGATTCGAAGGCAAAGAGGAGCGGAAGATCATTTGCTATAATTGCCGCAAACCGGACATATCATGGCGGATTGTCCGGAGTTCAAGAAGAAGATGACTTCCTCCTTCAAGCCAAAGAAACCGGAGGAGAAGAAAGCCTACAAAGCAACATGGGATTCGGAAAGCGAGTCCGAAGAGGAGGTGGATCAAGCTAATATGTGTTTCATGGCAAACACACCTAAGGTAACCCCTCAATCCCTTGATGATGAAGATGATGAACTAAGTAAGGAAGTTCTAGTTCATGCCTTTGTAGAACTTTCTGAAACTTATGATAATAAGAAACTTGAATGCTTAAAATTACAAAAAGAAGTTGCTTTTCTTAAGAATCAACTTGCCATTGTTTCTAAAGAAAAAGATGATGTTTCTTCTAATTTCATTTCCATGCAAAAAGAATTTTGTGCCTACAAGAGTACTTGTAAGGCAAAATCTCCTATTATTGATGAAAAAGAAATTTCTTCTTTTAAATCCAAAATGAATGATTTCGAAAAAGTTTTAAATGATTGTGCTTTCAATACTAAGAAACTTGAGAACATGTTTTCTAAAAAGCACACTTCACATGCTAACTCTTCACAAGCTAAAAATTCTCATGCTAACACCTCTCATGCTCATGCTCACAATGCTCATGCTCACAAATCACACACTCACTATGCTTTTAAATATGGTAGAGTGTATAGATGCACATATTGTGGTAAAAATGGACATTTAGCTAAGTTTTGCTATGATCAACTAAATAGAACAAATAATCTTGTTTGGGTTCATGACACTAACCCTAGAGGACCCAAGAAAATGTGGGTACCAAAATCAAGTCTTAAATTGTTTGATGTAGGTACACACCAAAGCTCCAAGACGTAGGAGCGGTGGTACCTTGATAGTGGTTGTTCAAGACACATGACATGGGACATCAACAACTTCACAACCCTATCAAGGTACATGGAAGGTGGCACCGTCACCTTCGGGGATGACTCCAAAGGAACTATCATCGGTATAGGTAACATTCAAATTGGTGCATCTCCTATTATTGAGAATGTTGTTTTAGTAGATGGTTTAAAACATAACTTGCTTAGCATTAGTCAACTTTGTGACCGTGGACTTAAACTTGTTTTTGATGATTCCTCATGCAAGATTTTTGATGTTAAAACCGATGTTTGTATTCTTACCGGTTTTCGTGATAATAATGTTTATATCATTGACATGCTTAATTTAGATTGTTCTACTAAATGCTTGAATGCTTTTGATGAAAATTCTTGGCTTTGGCATAGAAGATTAGGACATGCATCTTTTGACCATATTTCTAGGATTAATTCAAAGGAATTGGTGAAGGGTATACCTTGCTTGAATTTTGAGAAAGACCGCATTTGTGGTGCGTGCCAACTTGGGAAACAAACCAAGTCTTCCTTTAAACCAATCAAGGATATCATGTCAACTAGGCCTTTAGAATTAATTCATATGGATCTTTTTGGACCAACTAAAACTAAGAGTTTAAATGGAAGTAGATTTGCATTTGTTTTGGTTGATGATTTCTCCCGTTTTACTTGGTTTTTCTTTTTACAAAATAAAGATCAAACTTTTTCTCATTTTAAGATTTTTCGAAAAAGAGTTGAAAAAGAAAAGGGTTTTCCGATTTTGAGAATAAGAAGTGATAGAGGTGGTGAGTTTGTTAACCAACTCTTCATGACTTATTGTGATGAAAAGGGAATTAAGCATGAAATGTCTTGTCCTAGAACTCCACAACAAAATGGAGTTGTAGAAAGGAAAAATAGAACACTTCAAGAGATGGCTAGGACAATGATAAGTGAATATGACCTCCCTCAATATTTATGGGCCGAGGCCGTAAACACCGCATGCTATATATCGAATCGTATTTATTTATGCAAAAATTCTTCAAAAACTTCTTTTGAAATGTATCATTCTAGAAAACCAAATGTTGCATATTTTAAAGTTTTTGATGCAAGTGTTTTGTTTTGAATACTAAGGATAATTTGGGTAAATTTGATGCTAAGGCTTATGAGGCTATCTTGTTGGATATTCCTCTACTAGCAAAGCATATAGAGTTTTCATTAGATCTTCTCAAACCATTGAAGAATCCATGCATGTTAAATTTGAAGAATCTAATGTGGTTGTTGAGAATGTTGTAGAGATTGAACCATTAGGTGAAGACATGGAGAGACTATCCTTGAAGGACTCACCCGCTCAAGAAGAAATGCTAGACCCTATTGGTGAAGTTCAAGAGGATAAGGAGGAAAGCACTCAACCGCTTCCTAAAGCTTGGAGATACGCTACAAATCATCCTAAGGAGCTCATCTTGGGTGATGCATCTAAAAGAGTCACAACGCGCTCCAAACTCCATGACCTATGTGGTAACTTTGCTTTCATTTCTCATTTTGAACCCAAAGGCATTCTCGAAGCCGAGACGGACCCATATTGGTTGCTTGCCATGCAAGAGGAACTCAATCAATTTGAGCGCAACCAAGTTTGGCACCTTGTTCCTAAGCCCCACGATAGACCAATAATTGGTACTAAGTGGATCTTTAGAAACAAGATGGATGAGTCCGGAAATGTCATTAGGAATAAAGCTAGGTTAGTGGCCCAAGGTTACACTCAAGTTGAGGGAATTGATTTTGAGGAGACCTTTGCACCCGTAGCACGGCTTGAAGCCATACGGATGACACTAGCTTTTGCATGTTTTAAAAATTTTAAACTTTTTCAAATGGATGTAAAAAGTGCATTTTTAAATGGTTTTATTAATGAAGAAGTTTATGTTTCTCAACCTCCCGGTTTTATTGATCATGTTCATCCCGATTTTGTTTTTAAACTTGATAAAGCTTTGTATGGATTGAAACAAGCTCCAAGAGCTTGGTATGAAAGGCTTTCTAGTTTTCTCATTTCAAATGATTTTATTAAAGGCAAAGTAGACACAACTCTTTTTACTAAGCATGTTGATAATGATATTTTAATTGTGCAAATTTATGTTGATGATATAATTTTTGGATCTACTAATGAGCTTTTATGCAAGAATTTTGAGAAGGTAATGCAACTAGAATTTGAAATGTCTTCAATGGGTGAGCTCAATTTCTTCCTTGGACTCCAAATCAAGCAATTGCAAGACGGAACCTTCATTAACCAAGCCAAGTACGCAAAGGAGCTAGTAAAGAAGTTTGGGCTTGAAGGATCAAAGGCTTGCAACACTCCAATGGCAACTACAACCAAGCTTGATAAGGACGAACAAGGTAAAAATGTTGATATTAAATTATATAGAAGCATGATAGGAAGTCTTTTATATTTGACGGCAAGTAGGCCGGATATCATGTTTAGTGTGTGTCTTTGTGCTAGATTTCAATCGTGTCCTAAAGAGTCTCATCTTATTGCGGTAAAACGCATTATTCGTTATATTAAGGGCACTATTGGAATGGGTCTTTGGTATCCGAAAACTATAGATTTTTCAATGACTAGTTATTCGGATGCCGACTATGCGGGTTGTAGAGTAGATAGAAAGAGTACTAGTGGGACATGTCAATTTCTTGGTAATTGTCTTGTTTCATGGTCCTCTAGGAAACAAAATTCCGTAGCTCTCTCAACCGCCGAGGCGGAGTATGTTGCCGCGGGGGCTTGTTGTGCACAAGTCCTTTGGATGAAACATACTCTCCTTGATTTTGATTTGCACTTTGATCATATAAAAATATTTTGTGATAATACTAGTACTATACACATGACCAAAATGCAAATCAACATAGTAAGACCAAGCACATTGAGATTAGATATCACTTTCTTAGAGATCATTTTGAGAAAGGTGATATAGATATTGATTATGTTTCCACGGATTTACAACTAGCCGATATTTTCACTAAACCCCTTGATTTTGCTAGATTTTCGTTTATTTGTGGAGAACTTAATGTTTGTATTATTGAATAGACATGTTTTTCATAACCCTTTTTGATGTATGACAAAAAGGGGGAGAATAAGTTTACATGACAAAAATAAGTTCATTTGGTCTTGATTCCATATGAATTTATATGCTTTAATTTTAAAGATTTGTTTTATGAGTTTTATGTTTATGTATGTATGAGTTTTTGAATTCATGTATTTTGAGAATTCTTGTTTTTGTTTTTAGTTGTTTTGGTATTTTTGGTATCAAGAGCAATTTTTGTGTTTTATATTAGTTTCAATATTTGGTGCATCATTTCAATTATTGGTATTTAGAGCATATTCTTGTGTTTTATATATAGCATAATTTGAGGGGGAGTTTTCTCCTCCCTACATTTTTGTCAATAGCCTATTTGTTTTGTCATCATCAAAAAGGGGGAGATTGTTGGCCCAAGAGGTTACACTCTCCAATTGTTTTGTGTTTTGATGATGACAAACCAATATGAGCTATTTGGTACTAACAAGTTTGTTAAGATAAGTTTCAGGTTTGTACCATGTTTAGAGATCATTCGCTTAGCTATTGCAAGAACTTCTAAGTTCCACAAAGCAAGGAAGGCAAATTGCACATCAAGGAAGGATCATAGAAGAGAAGGCACTAGCAAGGCATTGGATGGCTCAAAGACTTGAAGATAGCTCAAGAAGTCTTCATGTAATTTGTTTTTCAGTTAATAGTATGTTAAAGAATAGTGGATAGGTTTGAAGCTCTATCACACACGTTTTTGCGCACATGCTTATTCCAAAATAATTTCTTATAAATTATACAAAAATATTTTGCATACAAGTTTTTGCCTACAGATATATATTTATGTTTTATACTATTCCCTGTTCAAAAGTATTTTTGTTAAAATCAAAATCCTCTTTGTTTTCTTTTCTAAAATCAATTTTTGACCTGATCCGGTCGACCGGGGCAGTCGACCGAGTCTGTGTCAGTCTGGTCCGGTCGACCGGACCAGTCGACCGCAGTCCTGGCAGAGGCACGTATCAGTGTGCACGTCTGCCGGTCGACCGGGGCGGTCGACCGAGATATTTGTTTTTGCTCACAGGTTGTTTCAGTCGACCGGGTCGGTCGACCGCTGGCCTGTAGCGGTCAAATTTTTGTACTACCGGTCGACCGACCCAGTCGACCGATCTGACCGTTTGAACAGTAACGGGCAGATTTTTAAGAGCTGTTTATTTTTGTCTTTTGTGTTTAAAAATTCGTTTAAGGATATATTTTGATCTAATTACCTCCTAAACATCAGTAATCATGTTTTATCCCTAAACCCTAGCCCTCTCCTATAAATAGGGGTGTTTGGGGAGAGATTGGTGACAACAATTATTGCTAGAAAATTCAAAAGTTTAAGGCTTTCAAAAGAGACTTGTTTCTTGGTTTTTGTGCTGAATTTCTCACTGATTTTCTGAAGGATTTTTCAAATACTCTCTGATTTAATTCTCTTTTCTCCTTACACACAAGAGCTTCATTCCTACTCAATATTCTCTGAGGACCTTTGTAAGGGAAGAGATATTTGAAAGAGAGAGTTTGTGGTCTTTTGACTACCAAGATAATTACTTGTTCTTGAGATTGTAGGAGTTGGGTACTCCATTGTATTTGAGATCTTTGTGATAGTGAAAGTGGTCGGAATCCTTCTGGGGAAGGCGGGGAGTAGAGCTGGGTGCTCGAACCTCGATAACATATCCTTGTGTTTGCGATTGGTTTACATTCTTGCAATTCTTACTCTACTTTGCTTGCACTTATTACTTGCTCATCATACTTACTTGCTTGCATTCATCTTGTGATTCTTGATTGTGATTGTTATAGTTTTAAATTTTTAATTGCCCTTTGATTAGCATTATCACCTATTCACCCCCCCCCCCTCTAGGTGATTTTCACCATTGACATGCATGTATAGCCTTTGAGACACCCATGTTTAATATGGACTATCCTTTTGTGTTCTCACTATTGGTTTGCTATTGTATATATCATAGTTCTAATAACATGAGGATTTACTTAATAATCATGTTTAGCTTTATCATGATGATTTTTATTTTGTTTTTGATGCTTCATGTTTTGAATATATGTTTAAATGTTAGTTTTTTTTTATTAAAACTAGGTATATACTTGTGCATATAGTGGGTCACAAATAAATCTATATATGTTTGTGCTTGAATGCTTATTTGTTCCCATTAGATGTGCTAGTATAGTCTAGTTTTGATGATTCATACATTTTAAACTTGTATTTCTATTTTTGGATTTGTTTTATGAGTTTTCATTTCATGCATATGTGTATTTTTGCCAAACTTTAAGATATACATGTATACTCCTTGAGTCATTTGCCTTTCATGCAAATCTATACATATGGACTCAATTGTGTTTAGGGATATGTATGTATACTTTTTGTGTTGACAAATCATACATATACCTTGAAATGAAATTTGTTTTAATGAAAACTTAGTTTTTCATGTTTCCATGTGTTTATATTTAACTTCATGTATATGTCTATCTTGTTCAAACTATTAGATATACATGTATATCCTTTTGAGCCACGTGCCTTCATGCATATATCTTTGTGGACTCGTTATGTTTGGATATATATGTATACTTTAGTTTGTATAGGACATACATATACCTTGAAGATTAAATAAGTTTTGATGATTTTCATGTTTTTATGTTTAAGGAATATTGAGCTTAATGGAACATTTTTTTTATGATTATGATCTTCATATCTTATTTGTACACTCACATTTATTGTTTACTCATGTTTTGTTTTCATGAGTCATATTTATGCTTAATTGGCTTAGAGTGTTGATTATCATGTGGATTTCATGTTTCATGAAAAATAATTTGTTTTTATTCCTTACTTGAAGGATTTCTTACTAGTTAACAAAATTTTCATTTAACTAGTTTGTATTCTTCATTATGGTAGAAGTTTTCAAACATACTATAAATTTCAAACCTATTTTTGAAAACCCTACCTTCATGGGCGGTTGGATGGGAGATCATGCTCATGTATGCTTTATAGTGAAAATCATTTTAAAACTTGAACGTGATTGGGTGGTAGTTATATGATGTATACACTTGATCATTATTGTTGTTTCAATTGGTATCATTGAAATTCTTTCAATTGGTATCAATTTTGACCTTTCTTGTATACTCATATATGTTCGTATATGTATGCTTACTTTTCAAAGAATATCAATTTCAATTGGTATCTACTTTTCATACATATATATGTTTTATTTGTGCTTATTATATCCCTATATCTTTAAGCATAAAATCTTGTTTATGCTAGTGCTTGAGCTTTAACTTTGTTTCAATTGATTCAATTTTCAATTGGTATATTATTTCAAGCCTATGCATTGTTTTTGTTGGTATTTCATAAAGGGGGAGAAAATTCGATTTTCATATTTCAATTGGTATTTGTTTTTCACTCCCTTGCTTTATGATAAAAAAATAAAAATTTTAAATTGATATCATATACTTAAAGGAAAAATACTCTCTTTTGATATCAAGATGTTTATTTGAATGTTTTAAATAGGTATCTCAAAATTTTGTTTAAAGAAAATAGTCAAAAGTTTTGATTTGTATTGCCTATATGCAAGGAGAGCTTAACATCTCTTCTACATATAGATTCATGATGAGTGTATCTTATATTGAAGAGCTTAACAATCTCTTCTTTATGTGGTACACGTGTGTAGGGAGAGCTTCACATCTCCTCTTATGCATTGCATAGTGTATCTTATGTTAATTAGGGCTTGTCATCCCTCCTTCATGTAATGTATCTATGTAGGGAAGCTTCACATCTTCCTCTTCATGAATGTATATAACATATACCATTTATTTTATTGATCTATGTTTACTTTCAATTGGTATCAAGATGCTACTTTGACATATTTTCAATTGATATCTTAATTGATTGTCACCCCTATTTGATTTTGTTTTTATTTTTAGACAAAAAGGGGGAGAACATTGTCTTTATTTACCCCTTATTGATGATTGTTTCTTTGTATTAAAAAGGGGGAGAAGATTTTGTTTTGTTTTGGTTTTTACCCTTTTGTTGATGATTGATAAAAAGGGGGAGAAAGATTTTGAGTTTGATTGTGTTTTATATATGCATGTTTATGCTTTGCATATATTAAGTTTAATTTAGTTTATTTTTAATTGGTATCTAGAGCATGTTTTATTTTTGAACATTTCATTGGTATCTAGAGAGTCTTTTATTGTTTATGCATATCTATGCATTCATGTTTAAGAGCCTTCATTGCATATTCATTATGTTTATTTGTTTATGCATGAGTTAAGGGGAGCTTCTTTGAAGCTTAACTTTAATCCATGCATATATAACTCCATGAGTTTTGTCATCATCAAAAAGGGGGAGATTGTTAGCCCGGAGGCCTTCCTCTCTAGTTTTGATGATGATTAACTCATGTAGTTATGTTTACTAATAATCTTGTGATTTTAGTTTCAGATCATGTAACAAGATATTAGTTGGTGATTGCTTCAAAAAGAGGAGTTTGGAAGCCTTCACTTGGTGACTCCAGAGCCCGAGCATCAAGATCACTCATAGCCATGCTCGTTGGATCACGGTGTTTTGGACCGAGTCGCCTTGAAGATGAAGATCGTCAAGAAGACTTAGGTATCCATAGTTTAGTTTAGTGTGTTTTAGATCCATGTGTAAAGATAAGAATGGTTGATATGCTCAAGTGCACAACACATACAAGATTTATGTTTTGATTTTGATATGTGTTTTCATGAATAGTTAATCAAAACAAGTTTAATTGGTTTATATGTATAGTAGATGTTTTCCTTCTATACATGCATGCTTAAACTTTTAAACAAACTTATTTTGACTTTCCTATTCATGTATTGAAAAACCCAAGTTTGATAAAATACAAGTTTTGGTTTTTGGTAAAAATTACAAGACACAAAAATGATTTAATATATTGATATATGTCTTGAAATTTTTATCACAAGTTTGTTCATCAAAGTAAAATGATAAAACAATTTTTATGGTAATTTTAAAGAGATAAAAGAATTTTCAAAATTAATTTTAACCCCAGTTTCTGACCCAGAACAGTCGCTGACAGGCCAGGTCTGCCGACCGCACGGTCGACCGAACCAAGGGCCGGTCGACCCTGCGGTCGACCGACGTGCACAGAGCTGTGCACAGTGGGCCGGCCGGCCGACCGGTCGACCGGATCAGAGAGCCTTGCTCTCTGTATCTGGGCGGTCGACCGAGCGGTCGACCGGAGCAGAAAAGTCTGCTCTCTGTATCTGGGCGGTCGGCCGGGCGGTCGACCGGATTGCCCCAACGGTCATATTTCTGACCGTTGGCGGTCGACCGGGCCGGTCGACCTCCAGCCTGTCAGGCTGACAGATCAGCCTAACGGCTAGTTTCTTGGGGAGCCTATAAATACCCCATTTCTTGGGGGTTTTGGATAAGATTTTTTGTGCCAAAATTTTCTGATATCTCCAGTGTTTTAAACAAGTTTTCAAAAGAGTTTAAGTGCCAAAAAGATCTCTCTTTATTTTGTTTTAGGTTTTTGGAAAAATCAAAGAAAAGAGTATTTTGGGAGATTTGTCTTGGTTTTCATTTTCTATCTTTTACAAGAGTTTTCCCAAGTATTTTTCTTTGAGTTTTTGTTTTCCAAACACCTAGTTTTCCACACTTGAGCTTATCTTCTATCCTATTCTATTAGGATCCTTATTTTTTGGAAAAGAGATTGTTTGAGGTTGTTGAAGCCTCCAAGTTGTACACCCTTGCTTTTGTTGTATCCCTCTTTGGTAGAGATTGATCGGGTGATTGGTTTGCTCCCTCTTTGGTAGAGGTTGAGGCTTGTGGTTTGCTCCCTCTAGTGAGAGGTGGAGTTTGGTTTGTATTCCTCTTCGGTAGAGGTGATTTGTGGTTGTTTGGCTACGGGCCTACCCCTCGGTTGTGAGGCGGTGTTTGAGAGAGGAGTTCGGTACTCCCTTGTTGTTAAAAATCCTCCTCGGTGGAGGTTCCCTCAGTGGGAGTTCTCGGTGGACAAGATAGTGGATTAGAAATCCTTCTCGGTGAAGGCGGGGACGTAGAGCTAGGGGCTCGAACCTCGAAACATATCTTTGTGTTTGCGTTTGATCCATTGTCTCTCTAACTCTCTCTGTATTTGTGTTGTGCGTAGCATTATTCATTTTGTCATATCATTCATACTTGCTAGCATTTGTGTCTTACATTATTTCATATTGTTTATCGTTATATGCTTGGCTTGTTTGTGTGTGCCTCACTTGTACTTAACCACAAGAGCTTCATATAGCACCTCAATCCTTATCTAGGGGAATCAAGAGGAGTTAGTCCAGAGCCCTTCACGGGGAATTCGGTTACACTTGTTGGTTGTATTAAGTGTGTTGCAAATTAGTTTTTAAGCTTCCGCATTTAGTGCATTTAGTTTTTAGATTAGCATATCACCTATTCACCCCTCCTCTAGGTGATTTCAGGTATTGGATAGTAATATCATAATCATTCATTAGTTCTAACTATCTCTTCTGCCTCATATTCAGTTCTTTTTGTGTGATAATGTACTTCAAACTTTTATGATCAGTAAAGATTTCACAGGACACTCCATATAAGTAATGTCGCCAGATCTTCAAAGAAAAAATCACAGCGACTAATTCCAAATCATGAGTGGGATAATTTCTTTCATGAATTCTCAATTATCGGGATGCATAGGGAATAACTCTCCCATGTTGCATTAACACACAACCCAATCCAAATTTGACGCATCACTATAAATGGCAAATCCTTCAATTTCCGAATGTACAGTTAGAATAGGAGCAGATGCTAGCTTCGTTTTAACTTCAAGGAAGCTCTTATCTTGTTCTTCTCCCCATAGAAACTTCTTATTCTTTCTAGTTAATTGTGTCAATGGTGCCACCATTAGAGAGAATCCTTCTACAAATCTTCTGTAGTATCCAGCTAACCCCAAGAAACTTCGAACTTCAATAATAGTTGTGGGTCTAGGCCAGTCTTTGATTGCTTCAATTTTCATTGGATCTACTGATATTCCTTCCTTGGATATAATATGACCAAGAAACCCTACTTGTTCCAATCAAAATTCACATTTCTTCAATTTAGCATAAAGTTACTTCTCCCTCAGGATTTGGGAAATAATTTTAAGATGATTTTCATGATCTTCCCTATTCTTTAAATAAATCAAAATATCATCGATAAATACCACCACAAACTGATCAAGATATGGTTGGAACACTCGATTTATTAGATCCATAAATGCTGCTGGGGCATTAGTGAGTCCAAAAGACATGACTAGGAATTCAAAATGTCCATATTTTATCCTAAAAGCCGATTTAGACACATCTTCTGGCTCGACCTTTAACTGATGATATCCCACCTAAGGTCTATCTTAGAAAATACACAGACCCTTGTAGTTGATCAAATAAGTCATCAATCCGAGAAAGCGGGTACCTATTTTTAACAGTGGCCTTATTCAATTTCTGATAGTCGACACATAATCTCATACTTCCATCCTTCTTCTTAACAAATAGCACTGGTGCCCCCAGGGAGATACACTCGGTCGGATAAAACCATTATCTAATAATTCTTGTAGTTGAGTTTTAAGTTCTTTCATTTTTGCATGGGCCATACGATATGGTACTTTCGAAATTGGGGTAGTACCGGGCATCACATCTATTGCAAATTCTACAGCTCGATCTGGGGGCAGACCCAGTAAGTCTTCTGAGAATACATCAAGAAACTCATTCACGACTAGAATAGTCTCAATTTTGATATCAGTTCTAGTGGTATCCAAAACTGAAGCCAGAAATCCTTGACATCCCTGCCTTATTAACTTGGTGGCTTTAATGGATGATATGTAGGGTATATCATGACTAACTTTTACCCCTTCAAAAATAAACTCCGAAACTCCTTTTAAAGATAATCCTCTTCTTATTATAATCCACATGTGCACCACAAGCGGACAACCAGTCCATTCCTAATATTGCATCAAACTCCATCTCGCCCAGCTTAATCAAATCAATAGATATTTTCATCTCTCTAATCACTTCACAGTTCACATATTTAGTGCTAGCTATTATCTTTACCCCTATGGGTGTAGATACAACCAACTGAAATCCTAGGGGTTCTGATACTTGATTTAATTTATAAGCAAAAGTACTAGATATGAATGAATGAGTAGCTCCAGGATCAAACAATGTATGAGCAATATGTCCTGATATGGAGATCATACCTTCCACTACTGCATTCGAGGCCATTGCTTCTCGATGGGTCAATGCAAAAGTTCTTCCTTGAGCCCGTGGCTGTTATACAGATGATTGAGTTGCAGCAGGTCACGGAGCATTACTGGGCGGCATAGAATTACTGGTTGGTCCCATGGGAAGGTTCATTCTCATAACTGGCCTCCCACTTCCCCTACTCTGCCCTTGGCTTATGCGCTTCTTTGGGAAATTTTTCTTTAAACGCCCTATTCCTCCATAATTATAGCAAGCATTCTCTTGGATGCAGTTTCTAAAATGGTTTATCTTACACTTCTGGCACCAAGGGGTAGAGGTAGCCTGTGCTTTCGAAAAAGTGTCTTTGTTCCTCAACCATGTTCCTCTGTCTCCGACCCATCCTCCTCTTTGAAGAGTGGCATTAAACCCAAATCCTTTATTACTGGTGGATCCCAGTGCTACCGACACTGATGGTCCTTGATATCGGGATGCTTTCAGTTAGAAAATTCCTTCTCTCAATCTTCATGACTTTCTTGCATATCCATCTCTACCTCCAAAGCTTTTTCCACAGCTTGGAGATAATTCTTTAATTGCAGAGGAATCAATCTGCCTCGAATTTCTAATTTCAGGCCTTTCACGAACCTCTTGTCCTTTCTGCCTCACTCTTCACCAAGGCATCAGCATACCTGCATAATTGGGTAAACTTCTGGTCGTATTGGGATACATTCATCTGACCTTGTCGTAATTCCAGAAATTCTGACGCCATCCTGATCGGGGCGGAACTAGCAATCAAAAAGTGTGTGTATTATGAAATCAATGAAAAGCTAGTATGTGCTAATGTTCCCTCGATACTTCCGTTATAGCATTGGCTCAACGGGTCAAATCTACAGGGACAGGAGGCGATAGATGCATTAACAGTCTCTATTCACGTCTTATGTTAACAGTTCTTCTTTGTTAAAAGAATTAGAAGAAGAAAATAAAAGAAAAGGAAATCCAGCATGTGGTAGGTGGAGAAGGTGATGAAAACGGCGAAGAAAACAAAACATAAGTGGTTTGAAAAACAAAATAGAAAAGAAGATGAAATAATGTTGAACAAAGAAGTGGTGAAAACAACGATGAAAATGATAAAAAGAATTGCTTTTTAAAATAAGATAAAATAAAACTCATGGTTACTAACTACTAAGTGATCCACTAACCATGCTAAACTCTTAGTGATAGTTGCCTCACATGGATCCTTGCCATCACTAATCCTTGGCTTCAAGAGACGATACAAAGCATGGTCCATAAGATTGATCTTCTACATTCAAACAACACATCCATACCACTAACAAGTTGCAAGCTACTTGTTAAATCATCAAAAACGGTTAGAGGTAAGCATGAAATAAAGAAGACATTGCAAGTTAGCAAGTTAGTGGATTAGGTATTAGAAATGTTAGAATGTTAGAATCCATCATCATGAGCCATCAATGGCTCTTGCAAGAGCAAGGCCTTGTAGAGGCTATTAGATTCATGTGGATTATCAAGTAAGTGGTTAGATGGTTAGTGGTTAATAATTAGATTGCCATGAGAAGAGAAAAGTTAGCCAAGCATCATGTAGAGATGGAGAAGATTACATTGGAGAAGAAAAGGAGGCACCTTTACATAGATTGTCACCATCTATTACATCAATCCCTCTCTATCTCTCTCTGAATCTCTCAGCCCTGCTACAAGATCTAAAAAGAAATAACAATACAAAATACAAGAAATGAAGAACACCTACCTACACTACACTAAAACATAGAAACCTAGCCGAAAATCAAAAACTACTCCTAAAAAACGAAAAACTGCCCGCGCTTTGGCCCTATGCAGGGGTTTATATAGGCATAGGAAGTCTCTGGAAGACGAGATGCCCACCAATGGGCCGCGGATCAGCGGCTTTTGTCGCGGATCCACGGCCAAACCAGGGAGTTAACTCCCTGGTTTTGGTGCGGGGATCCTCTGGCTTCTAGGATGTTCATGGTATATCCCATTTCCGGTAATTTCGCCCGAATATTCGTCTGACGTGTGCAAGAGTCTAGGTTCGACGTATCTTCTAGATGTTCCCTTACTTGGCCTCTAAGTAATGCGAATTTTACTACCCAAAATTGGGTTAATTAAGCTCTTATTACTCCTTTGCCCTTAAACTCTTGATTTATCTGCAATAGAGACCAAAACACGATTTAGACCGACATTTTATTCATAAATCGGTGGGAAAATGCGATATAATAATGCATAATCGTAAAATAATCACACCCCACACTTATCTTTTGCTCGTCCCGAGCAAAATAAGAAAAGAAAAGCTATACTACAAAGGTTATTACACCACTTTCGCAGGTGACGCGATTGCACTGAGCGTGTGCAACAAGCCGTTAAACCTCTAGGTTACCCCTAGAGGAGGAGTGTTGTCTCCTGAGGGTTTTTAGCGGATTGCACCCACAAAATCCATAAAGAAAGAAGACAAATGTTAGTATTTTGAAAATGCATTTTGAAAGAGAGACAAGTTTTCAAAATATTTTTGCAAAAATATAAGCGATCTAAAGTCATAAGTCCACCAAAAATTATTCTTCCTTAAACTTAGTCTCTATGCAAGATCTTGTCTTCAATTAAGATAAGAATTCAAAATTGGATTAAATATTTTATTCTTCATAGAACCTAAATAATATGCACTTTGTGATAGTGAAGATTTCTGGGATTTTAACTCCAACCATCAAGCCATTTATTTATATTCATATATATATATATATATTTTTTTTTTTCTTTCCTTAGTTTTCTTAGGCTTTCTAGTTCACCCATGTAGTGAGCCTATAACCGATGACTCCCAGACCAAACGGTTTTAGGGCACCAGATGAGAAAACATCCCTCGGGTTTAAGGACTCGAGTAAATAAGGCCACAAAACTAAGGGGGATTATTTACTTCTTATGATCACCGTTAGGCGTGAACAAATATGCTTCTTAAGGCATAGTTATCCAGCTTAATAAGTGATTTTTTCATTTATATATATATATATATATTTCTTTTTATTTATTTTTGTTTTATGGCATTTTAGGTCTTTGTTTTCATCCCAAAAATTGTATAAGTGTAAAGTGCATACTATCTAAGGCAAAAAATTCAAGATAAAATTATCTCTCTAATTTATCTTACTTAGCCTATAATTTTAAATAAGATCCATTATTTCGACTAGTTTAAGATGTCATAATTAAGGTTTCCTTAATTTCTAAGATCATCTTAATTTTCTTAAAAATAGATCAAAATTTTGTCTCTTGTTTCAAAAAATTTTAAAGAAAGAGAGAATTACTATACAAAAGGGAAGATTTCTAAAAGTATCCTAAAAGAAGTGTAAAAGAAAGAAAATTTAAAAACTCTATGATAGTAAACCCTCCCCCACACTTATCTCATGCATTGTCCTCAATGCATCGTGAAGTATGTATGCATGAAACAAATAGAGAGGGAAGGAAAAATCACCTCAAGGTGGTGGTTCCGGTGGTGATCTGATTGGTCCACGAAATGCGGCCCAATCCAACTTGCGTGAGTCCGGAGGAACCTACCAGAGATCTCAAGAATACAACCCACTAGAATGATGTATATATGTATGATTTTTATTAAAATTTTACCCTATCTAATTTTCAAAATTTAAAATAATTTCAGAGTCAAATTTATCAAGACCCCTGTCCCAGAATGGAATGATTGATTTGGACTCAGGAAGTACAGGAACTAATACCGACAAGAAAAAAGACTTAAGTCAAGTAAAGGTTCAGGAGTCGAGATTGGTTCAGGAAGTGGGTCCAAATCAAGAAGTTGAAACTCAAGTCCACATTTATTTCCCCATGATGGAATGTGACTATCTAAAATTGATGATTCAAGTTTAAGAATGACAGGTATGGAATCAAAACTGACTCTAAAATGTTGCTCAAATTGGGTAACAAAACAGGAGTAAATATTGATTTAGGAATTTAAACTGAATCATAAATTTGAGGATCAAAGTCACATTCCTCATTGAGTTCAATTCTGGAAAAATGAGAACTTACCAATTTATCAATGGGACTTTCAAAAGTATGAAATTGGTCAAGTTCAATATGATGATCATAAAAATTGGTGATTCAATTTCACAATGAACTGGCACTGGATCCAATACTGACTCGGGAAAAGGCCTGAATTCAGGTAAAAATACCTCAGTCAATATTGAATCAGGAAGTGAAATTGAATTATCAAGTGGAAGTTCAGGATCATATTCATGCTCAAGTTCAATTTCAGGAAAAGGATAACTTGCCAAAATGTCAATGGGATTTGAAGTTTGGACAAGTTCAGATGAGTGCGCTGAAATTGAATCTTAGTTTTCAAAACAACATGACTCTTTGGCTCTGACAAAATGGTTAGTGACATCAGGAATGGTCAAAGGATGAGAACGAAGACTTTTGACCATCATATCTATGTCATGATTATGAGCCATTTGAGCTTGAGTCATGATTTCAAGCATCTTTTCATAGTTGATTGGTTCATTGTTTTGTTGTGACTGGCCAGAAAAGATGATGATTTGTTTTAGAAAGTGTGGTGAAATCGTGAGTCCATCAGATTTGATTGTTGTTCGGACTCACGCAAGAATTCCTTACTCGATCCCCAGGTAGATGGTTGTTCATTATAAGGAGGTGGAACTGAGTAAGACTCTTGAAAATATTGTGAAATTGGAGAGGCCATCCTTTTCTGAAGTTGTCGCTCGACCTCTTGTAAATTGGCTTCTATACTCTTTCTTAACTCAGTTTTTTCTTCAATGGGAGGTCCAGAAAAAAGAGTATAGGAAGCGAAATTGGGGAATGAATATTGTGTAAATTGTGGACAAAGTGGACATGGGGGACAAGGAGGTTGAAAATTAAACTCGGGGGAGGTGAATCCCCATTGACTCTGTGACGAGTTGAAATTATTTTGAAAATTATAGTCATAAGAATGTGGGTATGGGTTGTATCGATTCGGATAAGGCCAACCCGGTGTATTTGGTTGGTTCATATTGTAAAAAATCGGGTTGAAATTATCTGAATCGAATGGGGTCGGTGTGAAATATGGATTCATATACGGATTGAAAGAATTGTTATTGTTGAATTCCATTTCACAAACAATCACAAACAAAAAAGAAAGAACAAACAACAAACAAAAAGAAAAGACAAAATCAAAATCAAGCTTATAGTAGGGTTGACCTAGACCTAGACGACTCCTAACTGGTCGATTACCCGGGGGAGGTTGTTGCTTGAATCCGACCACAAGCTAATCGGCCAGGTAGGGGCAAAATACGGTGAGAGGTATCCGTGCGTAAGCAACGGGCCTTAATTACGCCAAACCACGGTATCTTCGAGGCGTAACCTCTTAATCCCCAACCTTAGACACCGATTTCACAAGAGTAAGATTCAAAATAAGTTCCACCCTCGGTCAATCTCTTAATGAGCCCGAGATGTCCCTAGGGGCCAACGTCTATCAGTTTTTATTAGGGCTTGGGTTGTGTGAGTGGGGAGGTGATTTTTGGGCTAAGAAAGGGTGATGAAATCCCCACCTTATCTTGTATGAGTTTTGTCCTTAAGTTCAATTCGTGCAAGTGTGCAATATAGATAAGAATATAACACAAAGCGATAAATCACCCACGTATTTGTCCTATGCTATATGCAATGCCATATGTACACCTCAATCCAGATCACAACAACAGAACAAAATACAGTATATTAGAATTAAATTGACACGTGCCTAAATGCAAATGTCTAAACCGTTTTAAAAGCGTCCAAATACTGTATTTTAGTTCTTTAGTTTATTATGGTGTGTAGGGAATCAAAGAAGGAAAGTAATAGTACAGATCCACTAGCTATTACAATTCACACATCCCAGCACAACAAGATATACAATTATCACAACATGGCCGCATTTTCGCGGCAAAAGTCGCATTTGCGCGGCGGTTCTTTAGAAGCTGGGGCCCTGCTTTCAAGAGCAGGGAGATGCAAAGCTAGTGTTTATTCTGTAATATTAAGCACCTGTAAAGATTGTCCTGCACACCAAAACAGAGAAGACAATGTTAACAAAAACGTGAAATCAAAACCATTCCCGTTCCCTGGCAACAGCGCCAAAAACTTGATCGGGACGGAACTAGCACTCAAAAAGTGTGTGTATTATGAAATCAATGAAAAGCTAGTATGTGCTAATGTTCCCTCGATACTTCCGTTATCATTGGCTCAACGGGTCGAATCCACAGGGACGAGAGGCGATAGAAGCATTAACAGTCTCTATTCACGTCTTATGTTAACAGTTCTTCTTTGTTAAAAGAATTAGAAGAAGAAAATAAAAGAAAAGAAAATCCAGCATGTGGTAGGTGGAGAAGGCGATGAAACGGCGAAGAAAACAAAACACAAGTGGTTTGAAAAATAAAATAGAAAAGAAGATGAAATAATGTTGAACAAAGAAGGTGGTGAAAACAACGATGAAAATGATAAAAAGAATTGCTTTTTAAAACAAGATAAAATAAAACTCATGGCTACTAACTACTAAGTGATCCACTAACCATGCTAACCTCTTAGTGATTGTTGCCTCACATGGATCCTTGGCCATCACTAATCCTTAACTTCAAGAGACGATACAAAGGATGGTCCATAAGATTGATCTTCTACATTCAAACAACACATCCATACCACTAACAAGTTGCAAGCTACTTATTAAATCATCAAAACCGGTTAGAGGTAAGCATGAAATAAAGAAGACATTGCAAGTTAGCAAGTTAGTGGGTTAGGTGTTAGAAATGTTAGAATGTTAGAATCCATCATCATGAGCCATCAATGGCTCTTGCAAGAGCAAGGCCTTGTAGAGACTATTAGATTCATGTGGATTATCAAGTAAGTGGTTAGATGGTTAGTGGTTAGTAGTTAGATTGCCATGAGAAGAAGAAAAGTTAGCCAAGCATCATGTAGAAGATGGAGAAGATTACATTGGAGAAGAAAGGAGGCACCTTTACATAGATTATCACCATCTATTACATCAATCCCTCTCTATCTCTCTCTGAATCTCTCAGCCCTACTACAAGATCTAAAAAGAAATAACAATACAAAATACAAGAAATGAAGAACACCTACCTACACTACACTAAAACATAGAAACCCTAACCTAAAATCAAAAACTACTAAAAAATGAAAAACTACCCGCGCTTTGGCCTTATGCAGGGGTTTATATAGGCATAGGAAGTCTCTGGAAGACGAGACGGGGCCACGCGTCGAAAATTGACGCGTGGCCCCACCAATGGGCCGCGGATCCGCGGCTTTTGCCGCGGATCCGCGGCCAAACCAGGGAGTTAACTCCCTGGTTTTGGTGCGGGGATCCGTCTGGCTTCTAGGATGTTCATGGTATATCCCAATTCCGGTAATTTCTCCCGAATATTCGTCTGACGTGCGCAAGAGTCTAGGTTCGACCTATCTTCTAGATGTTCCCTTACTTGGCCTCCAAATAATGCGGATTTAATTACCCGAAATTGGGTTTAATTAAGCTCTTATTACTCCTTTGCCCTTAAACTCTTGATTTACCTGCAATAGAGACCAAAACACGATTTAGACCGACATTTTATTCATAAATCGGTGGGGAAATGCGATATAATAATGCATAATCGTAGAATAATGACTTCCTGTCTCTGGCTGTCTCTGGAATATACTTTTTAGTAAATTTATTTACTAAGAATTCTCAGGTGATTGGTTCTCTTGTGCTTTTCACACTATTTTTTACTGCCCTCTACCAATGTTCTGCTTCCTTTTGAAACATAAAGGAAGAGAAAGATACTCTCTGCTCAGCGGTATAATTCATCACATCCAGAATCTTTTCTATCTGAAGAAGCCATGCCTCAGCTTGCAAGAGATCCACCTCCCCTTCAAATACTAGCGGTTTAATCTTCTGAAACTGTTCCAATACTCGGTGGGAATTGTTACCATTTGCTCTTGTCATTAACTGAGTGAGCCACTCTGGCATCACCTCTGGAGTTCCATGACCTCATCCTATCTGGACTTTTGAATCTTCATTATTGTCCATGGGGTGTGCACTTCCCATCACACTATAATGTGACACACCAAGCGATAATGACTCATTAGGTAGTAATTGATTTAGATTAATGCGTCCTTCCTATAAGATAAGGACGTCTAGTCAACATACTTCACATATATGAAACAAATTTTAGATAAAATTTTTAGTTTCATGCAATCACTTATACTCATTATTGCAAACAAGCAACTTGCTATATATATTTATATACACCCCAGAATGGATACAAGGATATTACACTAATATATCTACTCTTTGGATATCCGAACTAACCCATGTGCATGCATACAAGATGTGCAAGGGCATATACAAAAAAACTCCTAAGATATCCATCACCTAGCACACTAGGCTTACACATATATATACATATCAAAAATAATTGCTCATAGATTCATCCTTCATAGGGTAGAGTCTCCCCACTCGAGTCCCCACTAGTACTGCTGCTATCCTCGCTATCATCCATGCCTTCCACGGAGTCTTCCCCTGGTAATTCGTCTCCTGCACAGTACCAATCATCCAGATCATTATATAGATCCATGTCATCTTCCTATTTTTCATCTCAAAAGACACCTCCATAAGTGAATCCTCTTCGGGTCTCTTCTTTTATTGCACTTGTATCCCCTATCTCTTTTACATCAAGTGAATCCCCAACCAAACTCTCCGTATCGATAATGGTCAATTCAGGCTCATTAGACGCCTGAGACTCAACCTCCTCATGGTCTATGTGGTCTGGGGCTGCAAATATGACCTTTGGGTCAGTCTCATCAGACTCATATCCCCAATCCATAGAACCTGCCATCCAACTCGCACTTGAATTATCCGAGCTAGAGACTGGCCAGTATTTGTCAGAGTCTCCCATTTACATGTAAACAAGGAATCATATCAATCTCAACCCATAAAAATAGTCTCGACATACTGCCATACAACAAGAAAGAAGCAATATATATATACACACTCTTACACTTACACTTATCCTTAGTCTACCCGTAAGTTTCATGATTCAGAATAACTTAAGTTCAATATATAATTCATTGCATTCCCTCGTCCCAGTGTCCCATACCACTAGTAGTTGTTACTAAAAGCCCGCACTCTCAGTCAACTCACCCGAATCGGAATGTGCGGGCACCCGATTCGGATGCGAGGAAATAATCAATTACCGCTTGACTCTCGGTTGATCCGTCACATAAAACTCACTACCTAACTATAATCACATATCCACACATATTAAGCCTAACAATTTTCTATTGCCTCCTATCTTCGACTTAACCTTCTCGTTTTACCTACAACCCGTAGCTCTGATACCAACTGTTACGGCCCCAGTCTTTATATTTTCAGTTATCACAATAATCATGGTTATCCTTAATCTAAGCGTAGGACCCATCAAGATACGATACTTTAATTTCGGCTAACGTCAGCCTACTTAAGGCTTCACAATATATTCCGCTTAAAATGCATATATGGTCTCAACATGATTTATCGTATTTTCAAATATTGATCTGACAATCCGGTAGGAAACATAGCCTACATATTACTATTCCATAAAACTTTACAATATTACACAAGATTCGAGTCAAGCACCTAATAATACAAGCATTTCAATATTTACAAAAGTTCATGGACACCATCAACATAGAAGTTTTATATAGTTTTTCTAAAACAATATATACATATCAAAAGTAATGCTAAAAGGGTGAAAATATCTCCCGCTGTCACCTATCCCATATATTGCCATTAAGTGGGTACCTTGCCTTTATGCAAACCTGAAGGTGATTAATAAAACAGAGTGAGCTCGACAGCTCAGTGAGTAAAACAGTAATTATATGTATGACTATAATGTATGTCTATTTGGGATTTATCGTAAGGTTAACAATTGTAATTTATACTATTTTTGTATATCTTTAGGTATCTGCTGAAGTCCTGACCAAAACACAGTAATTGGTCCTATTAGTCAACTTGCCCATTCCTATAGTCGACAAATACTACTATTAGTCGACTTACCCTGAAGCTATAGTCGACTGGGCGCTGTCCAAAAAGATATTCACTCTCTGTTGGTTGCCTATGACTTACCTAGTCGACTATCCTAACTTGTATAGTCGACTACTCTAGGTACTAGTCGACTTATAAGCCATCTACAGTTTACTAAGTCTTCACCAAAAAGATGTGTACTCTCTGTTTGTTGCTTATAACAATTTTAGTCGATTACCCTATCTTGTATAGTCGACTACTCTAAATACTAGCCGACTTATCACCATCTATAGTTGACTTATCACCATCTATAGTCGACTAATTATGGTTAAAAGAAGATGTTCACTCTCTGTTTGCTGCCTGTAACTAAAACTAGTCGACTAACCTATCTTATATAGTCGACTGGGTGTGGTTTCCAGCGACTTATGTAACAGAATCTCATAGCTATAGTCGACTTGGTCCGAGGGTTAGTCGACTTATATAGTTAGAATTTATCTGTATCAGTCGACTCATCAAAGAGTTTAAAGTTAAAGAATTTTATATAGTTTTACCATGCAATTTCTGTCTTAACCATATTAACACACTTATTAAACATAAAATTGGACTCTCTCTTTGGTCGCCTCCGGTTAAACCCGGCCCCTTCCTCCTATACGTTATTCAACGAAATATTCTCCCCTTCGATCACCTCCGGTTCAACCCGGTCCCTTCCTCCTATACATTATCGTAATATTCTCCCATTCGGTCACCTCCGGTTCAACCCGGTCCCTTCCTCCAAACATACAATAATCATATCCTTCATGTAATAACAACATGCAAGGATTCATAAAACAATGTCAACATAAATGATTCTCATGATTTCTACTTTACATGATGTCAATATTATGGAAGTCATTAACATGTATAAGTAACCACTTGCTAAATTAACAACATGCAAGTATTTTCAAGATAACCAACATATTATATCATCCCAATATATGTGTAGCCAAATATATGCATAAAGTCAAGTATGATGTTCATTCATAGAACTATTTCTTTTTAAGAGGCATGTGTTTGACTAACATACATACACATAATAACGTGTCGATCATGCACAATGGTAAGCATACATGAGAATAACAATAACATAACACCATAGGATTGTTTATAATGTACGCATAAAGTATATAAACCATACACACGCATCATCGTTCATTTTCACGTCCATTTATAACTTAGCAATTTTTCACTTTATTTCAAGCTTTACACTGCCTATTATTATATTAGGATTTTGATGTTCTACTCACCCTTGAAGAGAATATCCCCTTATCAAGGTTGGTCACCGGCTATAGAGTCTACAAGACCATAACAATATCATAATTAGTTCTTAGTTAAAAGAGTATAAGAGGGGTAGTAGTCTTAAGAATTTGCTTACCTTCTTCAACTAATATCACCCTCCTAACTTGATAACCTAGGCCAACCTTGTTCTTTAAGAATTTCTTTTAAGGTGATATTAGATCACCACTTTTTCATATTCTATTAGGCCTTTGGAGGAGATAAAATAGGTAAAGTATGCCTTTTTAGTATGAAAGAAGGAAGGGAACGTTTTGTGGGGGAATGAGAGGGAGAAAGAGAGTAAATGAGTGAAGAAATGGAGGGAAAAAAGCTTGGCTGCTGCTTGTTTGTGGCCTTGGCCGGCTGTAAAAGAGAGGGGAGGGAGTTTAGAGTTGGAAATCAAAGAGAAGAAAGAGTGTTGCTAAATGAGAGTTTTCTCCTCATTTCTCCCATATTTATACTTCATTCCCTTCAATGATATCATGCCAAGTGTCCCCTCTAATACCATCTTCCTACACCTATACCTTACTCCTATAAGTAAGGTTCCCATCCCTCCCCCCTTCATGAAGTACTTGTACCAACAAGTATGGTGGGGGTATGGTAAAGAAGTCAACATGCGCGTGTGTGTATTTAAAACCATATACATACATACTAATATATATATACTAATATGTATGGTATAATGTATAGTATAAGTATCTTACATGAATACTTGTATCCACATCACCTCCCTAAAGCATTCAAGTGTTAAGAAAAAGGTGATTAGTTAAGGCAAGTGTTACAGTGTGACTTTCTGGAACGCCAATAATCAGTACAAGGATCCTTCCCGGAGCCCCCAAGGCTTTGACAGGAAGATCGTCCGAAGCCCTGCTACTCCTGCGCTGCTTACAGTTGGACAACACGATCTCTGCGATTCGCGGATCCAGTTATGTCGCCAGATCATCCCAATGTTCTAAATGTTATTACACCCCTATATCAATGCGGGTTGTTATGGATCGTGGTTGTATCTCTGAATGGTGAGCTCAATAATCAAGCGACGCGATCTGGCGGTTACAAGGAAATTATAACGTGCAAATCATGCAGTTATGTAGATCCAAAATATCCGCACCCCCAGTGACAGCTCAGGCGGGTATAAATACACCTCCATCTCCATTAAGAAGGGGGTGGCTTCTGATTACTACATCAAATCCTAAATATTATAATCACAAGATCACTTGGCAATTCATTGTAACCCTATGATATTATAGTGAATCTCTCTCTCTCACTCTCCCGTGATTTTTCTCTTTCTGATTTTTCACGTAAAGTACTTGTTGTTTGCTATTGTTTTTACTTGTCTATTTATTTACAATTCGTGGTGTGGAGAAATTCTCTGAAAATTTTTATCCACAATCATTTACATGTAATACAAGAGGCCGCAAATTTGAGACGTGCCGAGTGCCAACAATCAGGAAAGAACATTTACCCTAGTAACTCTAGTAACTCTGGAGAGAAAGCAAGAGTATCGATTTCGGATAAGCTCTACATTGGGGATTATTTTATTATTTTTAAAATTAATTTTTTGGAGAAAATTTTAAAATTTTTCTGGGTACCCATACAGACAGTTATGTCTACATTAGGACAATACCAAATCAATTAACTAATTAAATTTCTTAGAGCGATAAAAATGCTAGTTAGTTTCTTGAAAAGCTTGGCCTTTTTCGCCACACTTTTTCCCAACGACCGCATTGAAGCACATGCCACGTGTCACCCAAAAAAAAAAAAACAAACAAAAGACCAGATGCTATAAACTCCATTCTCTCTCTCGGGGCCCAGGCCCATTTCCGTCATTACTCCGACGAGGGTACTCTCGTAATTTCCTTCCTGCCCGTGGGCTGATATGATTGTCCGGACGATCCTGGGCCCCACGGAACTATTATTTTATTCCCTCCACTTCTCCCATTATCCCGAGGTCGATCTCCGCCCATGAATCTGGGGCTGTACCGGACTTTTGCCCGAGGACGAAACTGCCCCTGGAAGGTGGTCGAAATTACGGGCTGGGAATGACAAGAACGCCCCACGTTTTCTTGTGCTGCGGACATTCCCATGCACCTACTCTATATTCTGTTCAGTCTTGCCCGCACACTATCAAATCACGTGACGGGGACCCGACACCAAGAAAAGGAAACGGACTCAGAATGATGCTATAAATTTTTTTATTATTTTTTAATACCGGGGGTACGATGAGGACAGTATGCGAGCGTACGCAGAGAATTGTCCTAGGTCTTAATTTCGTATGATTAGTTTGCGAGCTATTTTGAGAATTATTGTCACATTATTGAGTTTTGAATTGCTCTCACCCATGTATACTGATAAATAAATAGAAAATAGGAAATAATAACACAATAAATAGTTTCTGAGTGTGAAATGCGAAAATGAGAAATAAGAGGCCGAGCAAAGAAGATAGGGAGCATATTTTCTTTTCTTTTCTTTTCACGTGGGTATCTAAGTATCTGGTACATGTTTAACTCTAACATTTCAAGAAATATTATATTCAATCTCATCGGCATCGAATTTTCTCATTTTGTGAGAATTATGAATCCTTCCGTGATATTTTCTGTACAAGTTCTTATTTCTCAAAAATATCTCTAGTCTTTCTTTCTTTTTCTTTGTCTTTCATTGTTACCATAGTGATAATTGCTACCACGCACCCCTAGAAGCTTTTATGTATGTAACGTATTATATGGATCAAAATACAATACATGATAGAAATTCACTCCAGGCCTCATGAATCATGATACAAGGAATGAAGACTTATAGCCATATTTTACTTGTCAATTAAATTTAATAACACAAGGTAAACAAGAATTTGTATGTTTTTGAGTTCTTTTGAATCTTTTAAATTTCTCTTTCTTACTTTTACTATTTTCAAGGTTAATTTCAAAAAATTACCATAACCTTTCATCTTATTTCAAAAAACTGCCAAAAAAAATTGGAAAAAACAATAAACTACCATGAACTTGTCTCTTTTCATTCTTGTTTTATGAAAAACTTTGGTGATTTATAAAATTTAGTGGTAGTGTATTGCATTTTTTTTTTAAAGATTTTGGTAGTTTTATGAAATCAGTTAAAAATTCATGATTGTTTTATGAAATTAAGGCATTTTCTTATCCTTAACTAATACAATTATAACCATTGGGTTTTTTTATATATCTGGTATATACTCTTAATTAGCTTACTCAGTCGTCTTTTTTCTTACATTTTTCTTGAAGTAGTATAAGATTTTTTTTTTTTTTTTGGGTGGGGGGTGGTTAAGGGACAGAGAGAAATTTAGATAATCTTTCTTTAAAAGGAAAAATTAAGAGTTAATCAAGGATGCTTTGTTAAGAACTTAGCTTAATACTTATGAGACTTGTTTTGTTGCAATACATATTATTATTTGTTTCTTAAATTTTGTGAAATATGAACTTTCAAGGAGGAGAGAGATTTGTATAAAAGCATAGGACAACATGATGCAAAGAGAAGGATTAAAAAACTTTTAGCACGAAAATTAAGACATCTGAAATGGAAAAGAACCCTAAAATTTTCAAAGGCAAACAAAACGTACCCACGTTGGTGTTAGAGATATCAATGGCAACACGTGATCCATGTGAAAGACACCCCTCATGAAATCAGTCAGATCCTAAAATCTCTCCATGATTATAGGAACACATGGGACTCATGGGATTCATGCACCATGTGTTTCTCATTCTTTCTTTCAGTCAATATTTTCTTATTATTTCTCTCAGTCAATGTTTTCCTATTAGACCTCTTAAATCAGTGTAAACATGTGACCAATATGTGTATATAAATACAACCAAAAACCATAGCTAATGGTATCTTGTCTTTACACAAATAAGTTTTCTTCTTATTGTTTATCTTGGTATCAGAGCAACTCCTGTACCAAGTCGAGTATTTCCTCTTCATCTTCCCTCACCTCCATCCAAACACTTTCATCCATGGTTACTCCCAATCCCAACATCAGTCATTTTCTAAATGTCAAACTCGACAAGGGAAACTATCTGCTGTGGCGTTCTCAGTTCTTTCCTCTTCTCAAGCTCCACTATCTTGAATGTCTCGTCGACGAAACCTCTCTATGTACGGTCTGGTTCCTTCCTTCTACCGAGAAGGATGCTCAGCCCACTATTAATCCAGAATACACTCGCTGGATCAAGCCTGATCAGATGCTCTTATGTTGGCTTATCTTCTCGCTCACTGAGACTGTTCTTGCTCATGTCGTCGGCCTCACCACATCTCGTGATGTGTGGTGCTCTCCGGAGCGAATCTTTGCGTCACCCTCCAGAGTTAGAGTGCAACAACTCAAATATCAGCTGCACACTGTCAAGATGGGCACCTCTTCTATGTCAGAGTACATCCAGTATGTCAAGTCCATCGTGGACAACCTGGCGGCAGTGGCTAATCCAGTTGCCGACTCCGACCTCGTCTCTACCTTGCTCAGTGGTCTGTCTTTCGAATATGACTCGTTCGTCACCTCCGTCAATACACGAGTCGATCCTGTACTGTCAGAAGAACTCATCGGCCTCATGCTTAGCCAGGAGATTTATCGTGGGTGTGCTATCACTTCACCAGACTCCATAACCCTCATCTCCCATTCTCCTGCGGTTCATACTGTTTCCCGCACTCTAAGCTACCATTCAGCTCCATCTTTTTTCCGTAGTCGTGGACGTGGCCGAGGCAGGGAGCGCGGTCGTAGTCGTGGACGTTCCTTCTTACCGTCACATCAGTCCACCGGTGGTCGACCTCAATGCCAGATCTGCAATCGTTTTTGCCATTATGCTAACAAATGCTACAATCGTTATGATGATTCGGCTAGCCCAACTGCTCTTCTCCACTCTTATGGGAATAGTCCAGTCGATTCCAACTGGTATATTGACTCCGGAGCCACTCATCACCTAACGGCTGACATTGCGAATCTGGCGGCTCACTCCGAATATCAAGGACCTAACAGAATTCGCATGGGTAACGGGACAGGTTTGTTTATCCGAGCTACTGGTGATTCTTTATTGTGTTCTCCTGTTTCTTTCTTTGTCTTGAAAAACCTTTTACATGTTCCTGATATCACTAAAAATCTTCTGTCTGTTAGTCAATTTACTGCTGATAATAAAGTCCTTCTTGAATTTCACCCTGACTCTTGTTTTATCAAGGATCTCTCTACTCGGAAAACTCTACTGCGGGGACAACTTAAGGATGGTCTGTATGTCTTCTCCCTGGGGAATCATAACTTCACCGCCTCTCCCCAGGCTCTTCTCGGTGAGCGTGCATCTTTCTCCGTCTGGCATGAGCACCTAGGTCATCCCTCCACCAGAGTTGTCTCCAGTGTTTTATCTCAGCATCAACTTTCTTTCCTCCCTGACCGTGCTGGTACCCCTCTCTGCATCCCCTGTCAGTAAGGAAAAAGTCATTGTCTTCCTTTTTCATCATCTTTCACGATTGCTACTGCTCCTTTAGAGCTTATTCACTCGATCTATGGGGTCTGTCTCCTGTGTCCGCTGTAAGCGGTCATCGCTATTATATTAGCTTTATAGATCACTACAGTAAGTATGTTTGGCTTTATCCTTTGATAAATAAAAGTGATGCTTTCTCTATTTTTCTTGAGTTCAAAATTCATGTAGAAAATATTTTTGGGCATTCCATTAAAGCACTCCAAACTGATGGTGGTGGCGAGTTCATAAAATTTAAACCTTACTTGTCTTCTCAGGGTATCGCCCATCGCTTATCCTGCCCACACAGTAGTGCCCAAAACAGCACCGCAGAAAGAAAACACCGCCACCTTGTCGAGACCGGCCTTACTCTTCTGGCTCGGTCAAATGTTCCATTTCATTACGGCCCTATGCTTTCCAAACTGCCTCATTTCTCATCAATAGAATGCCCACCTCCGTCCTCCATAATCTCTCTCCCTACCAAAAATTATTTCATAAAGTACCTGACTACCTTTCCTTACGAATTTTTGGTTGTGCATGCTACCCTCATCTGCGTCTATACCAAACTCATAAGTTTAGTTTTCGGTCCACTCAATGTGTCTTCTTAGGTTACTCGGCTTCGCATAAAGGTTATCAATATTTGCATGTCCCCTCTGGTCGTATTTATATCTCTCGGGATATTGTGTTCGACGAATCTTCCTTTCCTTTCCATTCTCCTCAGCCCTCCCTCTCTCCCCCTACTCCCACGCCTTCACCACCGATCCCCATCTCCATGCCTCTGTTATCTTCCATTATTCCAGTCCCCTCTTTTCATGCGGGCCCCACCATTGACTCTCCTCCTCCTCCACTATCACTTCCATCACATACTCTTTCTCCACCACCTCCACCAGTATCCACCGATGAGCCCTTCTCCTCGTCCTCATCCTCAGGCTCTCCCAGCCCCCCTCCTATCAGGACCCACCATATGGTCACCAGAACACAGGATAACACCAGAACACCAAAAGTCTGACTAGCCACCCGGTATCCCATGCCTGCCTGTCTCATGGCCGACTTGGCCACCACTCTTGTCGAACTCACATGTTTCATGCAAGCTTCTAAAGATCCCAAGTGGCGCCAGGCAATGGACACTGAGATGAATGCCTTACTTAAGAATAAAACCTGGTCCCTTGTGCCATACCACCCTACCATGAATCTGATTGGTTGTAAATGGGTTTTCAAGCTAAAACATAAATCTGATGGTTCTGTTGACAGGTATAAGGCCCGCCTGGTGGTCAAGGGTTTTCATCAACAATCATGATTAGACTATGGTGAGACATTCAGTCCGGTCATCAAATCGACTACTGTCCGTACCGTGTGCAGTCTGGTCATCTCCAAAGATGGTCTATTTGACAGTTGGATGTGAATAATGCATTTTTGCAGGATTTTCTTACTGAGATGGTCTACATAGAACAACCTTCGGGGTTCATTAATCCCGCTCATCCCAATCATGTATGCAAGCTTCACCGCAGTACTATGGCCTCAAACAGGCTCCACGGGCCTGGTTTTCTCGCCTCAGCAGTTGTCTAGTCACATTGGGCTTTGTGGGCTCCAAGTCCGACACGTCTCTCTTCCTCTGACGGGCCGGGACAGATCTTCTTCTGGTTCTTATCTATGTGGACGACATCATCATCACAGGTAATGACTTACGGGCTATTACTCGTCTTATTCAAGAACTAGGCCGGGAGTTCTCATTAAAAGACCTCGGTCCACTGCACTATTTCTTGGACGTGGAGTGTCATCGTACACCCTCAGGTCTATTTCTCTCTCAACAGAAGTACATCCGTGACTTGTTTCTCCGACTCAAGATGGATGGTGTCAAGCCTGTTAGCTCGCCTATCGCCACTTCCTGTAAGCTATCCAAGATTGTTTGCAAGTCTCTCTCTGACCCCTTTGTCTAAGAAGTACTGTTGGGGCTCTACAATACTTAAGCTTTACCAGACCCGATATTGCCTTCTCGGTGAACAAGGTCGCTCAGTTATACAAGCTCCAACCGATGAGCACTGGAGCGCTGTAAAACGGATCCTCTGTTACCTCAAATCTACCATTCAACATGGCCTTTTTCTCTCTCGTCATTCTTCTGTATAGCTTACTGCTTACACTGATGCAGATTGGGCAGGGTCGATCGATGATCGAAAATCTACCAGTGGCTATTGTGTCTTTCTTGGTACAAATCTCATTTCTTGGAGCTCGAAGAAGCAGTGTACTGTGGCACGATCTAGCACTGAGGCAGAGTATAAGGGCGTGGCCAATGCTGCAGCAGAGGTCGTTTGGTTGCAGTCATTACTGCGTGAGCTTGGAGTTCCGCAATCTCCCCCAATAATTCTCTGTGACAACCTCGGTGCAACATATCTCTCGATCAATCCTATTCGTCACTCCAACTCCAAACATGTTGAGATCGACATTCATTTTGTGAAGGACTATGTCGCCAATGGAGTCCTAGACGTTCGGTTTGTCAGCACTAAAGACCAACTAGCAGACATCCTTACTAAACCTTTGAGCTCTTTAAGATTTTCTATGCTGAAGAACAGGCTCTCGGTTCTTTCGAACCCGCTTCACTTGCGGGGGGTGTTAGAGATATCAATGACAACACGTGATCCATGTGAAAGACACCCCTCATGAAATCAATCAGATCCTAAAATCTCTCCATGATTATAGGAACACATGGGACTCATGGGATTCATGCACCATGTGTTTCTCATTCTTTATCTCAGTCAATATTCTCCTATTATTTCTCTCAGTCAATGTTTTCCTATTGTACCTCCTAAATCAGTGTAAACATGTGATTAATATGTGTATATAAATACAACCAAGAAGCATAACTAATGGTATCTTGTCTTTACACAAATAAGTCTTCTTCTTATTGTTTATCTGTTGATTCTATTTATAATGTTCTCTTTAATCTTATTTCTTTTTCATTTTGGGTGAAACTCAATGAGAGAGATTCTTATAACACATTCCAACTAATGATTTTGATTGTAGTATCAAAACTCCGACACACTTGTATTTAAATCTTGCAACCGTACTTCTTTTTTTAGTGTAAATTGAAGAAATTGCCTCACTATCAATATTTAACAACAAAACTTCGTATTCTATTAGATTTGGAAAAAAAGACTTTGTTCTATCAGATTGGTGGAAATGCCCTAACACTATCTCAAATTTGGGGAGGAGCTAATTTTGAAATAGTAAAGAAAGGCTTCTACAAGGCCTAATAGAACAAACAGCTTTTTTTTTGCTAAGCTCAATATAACAGGCGATTTTCTACCAACCCTAATTTGCTGCAGGTTTTTTGCAATATCTTTTTGTTATTATATACTACATGTGTTTATTTGTATGAAGGAATTTTTTTCTTTTTTCTTTTTCAAATTAGATGAATAACCCTTTGAACATATATTTAAATTGCATTATACACACAAAGTAAAAAAAAATATATATATACATTAGTCACTGTATTGTGCTAGATACTACCATTCCTTCCATCTCCTCCTCCTTCCACCTGACATAAGTAGGGATGTCAAGTGGGTTGGGCCGGGCCGGACCCAGCCCATGCACGACAGGCCAGGAGCCAGGCTGGGCCGGACCAGACCCGGCCCGGGCACGGCGGGCCAGGAGCCGGGCCGGGCCAAGCTCGCCCTGCCCAGCCCAGCTCGGGCCTGACCCACGACCCGGGTGACCCGGACCCGGGCCGGGCCGACCGCCCCTTTAAAAAAAAAAACTTGTTAAAAAATTCTAAAAATCTAAAAATAAAAAAAAATTACTTATTCAAGTTGTGAAAAAATTGCTAAAGAAAATTACAACGTGTGAAATGAAAATATAAATTTTTTTATTAATGATCAAATAAAATGGATAATGGATACAAATACAATTAAAGTATAAATTAATTTTTTAAAAATTTATCATTAATAACTAAAAAAATATAAGTCTTCAATCTTCATACATTTTATCAATCATAAATAAAAAAATATAAGTCTTCATTCATCTTCTGGAGATTCTTACGGAGAATCTTCGATGAGATCGTCAATTGTTTTATTTTGACTTCTCTTTTCTGCATCTAGTCAATCTTTCCCGCATATGGTCATCTCGATCGCATCTGACGCCAGACGGTTTCTCGTATCAGTCAGCACTCGACCACCTATACTAAAAGCAGACTCCAAAGCTACTGTAGATGACAGAGGAGTTAGTAAATCACGTACCATGATGGAAAGCATAGGATAAGTTGATGCCTGTGATTTTCACCATGCTAAAATATTAAAATTTTCAAATACTGAGTCTGCATCGATCTCAGGAGTTACAACACGTTGGATATAATAATGAAGTTCATTTAAAGAGTCCGAAGTTCTAGATTTTTTGAAAGTTAATAAAAGACCTGAATATAATGAACTTCTACTACCAGAAGTTGAAGAAGTTTGAGATGAAGAAGAAAATTGTTTATTTTCATAAGTAGTTTCAAAAAAATCATGCAACTTATTTATAAAAGAATCAATATATGTCCACATTTGGGCGGGAATATCCTCATAATCCATTCTTTCATAAAAATTTTCAAGTAAAAATTTAAATCCATTAAATTTAATTCTAGGATCCATAATAGCAACAAAATAAAAAATAAAATTTTTTAAAGTACCTATTAATTTTTTTCTCTACGGGAGCAATAATATCTCAAACAAAATCATTATTTCTACATTGAGAAAATATTTCGCTTATTTCAGTTAACTCATAAAATACTAAACTTGTCATTGGATAATAAATACCAGAAAATAATTTAGTTATTCTTCCAAATCTTTTCGAAAATTCACAAATCCATTTGGAAATTTGCCTTTCCTTATCGAAAATAAAACAGTTAGGCAATTCTACAGAAATAAACCTATTTATTACCTACTTGTAAGGAATCGCTTTATACAACATATTATATGTGAAGTTCCAACGAGTTTCTTACATCTTGAGGTAATTTTTAGCAGGTAACCCAAGCCCAAACAAATTTGTCTGAAGATTTGCCTTCTTAGGTTGCTACTTTTAATAAATATAATAGTATCTCTTATTTTTTTCAATATAATCATTAATTATTTTCAAACCATCTTGTACACATAAGTTAATAATATAACAAACGCATCAAATATGAAAGATTTTTTCATTCAAAATGGGTTTTAAATAATTTTCAAAATTTCAATTGCTGCAGTATTTTCGCTAGCATTATTAAATGAAATAGTACAAAATTTAGAATTAATTTTATATTCTATAGCAACACGCATTATAATCTTACTAAGATTTAAAGCATTATGAGGATGAGAAAACTTTTTAAAACCAATAATTCTTTTATTTAAAACCTAGTCAGAATCAATAAAATATGCAGTAATAATAATATAATGGTAGTCGTTACGGCTCCCAACAATCAGAAGTTAGTGCAATTTTATGCAGTAAAGATGATAAAACTGCAACTAACATTTATTTTTGTTCTCCAAACACTCTAAACATTTATGATCTTATAGTGTTCTTACTGTCTCATAATCAGGATTATGAGTGGTTCTAATTTAATCTGTAAATACATCGTCTTCAGCCATATTAAAAGGTCATACAGACCGAATAAGATATTTAGCTAAATTTGTTTTATCTGTTACACAATTTAAAGTAAAAGTATCTATTGTGCCACCCAAAGTGCTAATTTGGATTTGTCGTGGTTGGTGATTGGGGTGTTTACTCTTAATATGCTGCGCAAGTGGGCCAGTTCCCGTATTTTTGAGAAAAGTATATGAAATATCTGGACATAAATTCATTGAGCCTTCTTAGTTTCATCAACAATTAGTTTAAATATTTCCAAACTCCAGATTTAAGATTTTTGGAGGTAGTTGATATCTTGGAAGAACTAATAGGTATATGATGAACAGTGCTACGTATATCAAAATATCCATTAAATTTGTGCATTGTGTGAATGAAATTTGTGGAGTGTCGTCTGGTGGCAAATTTAGGGCTTCCCACGTGTAACCCCTACTCCCTGATGTATGTATCACAGTATCGGTACTTGATACGGCGTACAAAGTTGATTTGACCTTCCTGATAGTCTGATTAAGCAGATTTTATTTTTTAATATTTTAAAATTTTCAGAATTTTCCAGAATTTTTCTGGATTATTTTGGAAAATCTCCGTAGTCGGTGTCGACCGATACTGATAATCGGCTCTATGATTTTTATTTCACAAATGGAGTTGAGTTTCTAAAATTTTCTTTCACATTATGTCTTAAAATTATATTTTTTACCTTAAGGTATTTTTGGAAATTTTACAGAATTTATGAAAATCCGTCAAACCGGTGTCACCCAGTGTCGGTGAAACCTTCCAGGATTTTTAATTTGCAAATCAGACTGAATTTATTCAAACTGTCTTCATTATGTCTTAGGCTAATATTTTCTATTTTATAAAATTTTTGGGACCCATACGGACCTAGTCAAATTTTACCGAATAAAATAATATTAATTACATAATATAAAAATCTTTTTTTTCCTTCTTTCTTTTCTTTTTCCCTTTCTTCTCCATTTCTCTGGATCCCTCTCCACCGCAGCCGCCTCCTTCTCTTTAAATCCCCTCTCCCATTCTCTCTCTCTCTCTCCTAACTCTCTTGGTCTCTCTAATTCTCAAACCCTCTCTCTCTCCTCTCTCTCGGTCTCTCTAATTCTCAAATCCTCTCTCTCTCTCCTCTCTCTCTCTCTATTCCTCTCTCTCTCTCCCCCACTCTCCTCACCCTCTCTCTCGGCCTGACCCATCGCCGCGCCGCTGGCGGCTGTCGTCAGGACAGCCGCCTGCGGGCCCCCGTGGCCGGCTTGCTCGCGCGGCAGCAGCAACAGCTGTTGCTGCTGCAGTTATGGGTTCACAGCCCCTAAATGGGTGTGAACCCAATTCAAGACCCACTTACCCATTACCCTATAAACCCAAAACTCAAACCCGTTAGCCCTATAACCCAATAACCCATCACTTATGTTAATGGGTATGGGTTGTGGATCTAAACCCGACCCAATATCAGCCCAAACCCACTTCTAAACCCAATAAAGGTACTTTTCCATAAATCCCCCTGTTATATAATACTTATTGCATTTAATCCTTCTTAATTACATATTTAACCTATTTATGTTGAATTTAGTATTCGGGCGCTATCTGGAGCATCCAGAGTCCGATTTGGACAATCCTGGAACCGTTGCGATCGTGGGAAAGAGAGATACCTTCCCATGGCTAGTTTGTGAGTGTTTTCATTTATAAATTATATTTATTCATTTTTAATAAATTGCGTGATTGATAAATGTTAATTAATAAATAGAAAAGTATATTTAAAATATAAGTAATAGATAATTATATCTATTCCACATGGTTTAGTTACATCTATCACATCACTGGACATTGTCACTTCATGTAAATATCTTATGGATACACAATACTGCTACATGTACATGATACACGCGTACTCCATTCTATCAGACATTGTCACCATTACCGACCCACCGATACACTGGATACAGTATTACATGTCAATATCTGATACACTACACATGACACTATCATTTCATGTTCATGACCACTGTTTCATGGATACGCGACACTGATATTTCATGTGCTAGTATCCCGTCCCACAGATATTTTAATGCACTGAACACACTAGATACCGTTATTTCATGATGTTCCATGTACATGTCTCACTCTTACATAGATACTGAGATTCATGACATTATTTGTAACACTTGCCTTAACTAATCACCTTTTTCTTAATATTTAAATGTTTTAGGGAGGTGATGTGAAAGCAAGTATTCATGTAAGATACTTATACTATACATTATACTATATATTAGTATGTATATATATTAGTATGTATGTATATGAATTGAAATACACACATGCATGTTGACTTTGTTACCATACCCCCACCATACTTGTGGGTACAAGTACCTCATGAAGGGGAGAGGGATGGAACTAGGGGTGGCAGACGGGTCGCGACCCGCCAGACCCGACCCGACCCAACTCGCAGTTAGCGGGTCTGGGTTTGGGTTAATCGGGTTTGGGTCGTAATCGGGTCGACCCATCTGACCCGATTATTAAATGGGTCTGGTCGACCCAAACCCGCCAGACCCGCTTGACCCGCCAGACCCGATTATTCTCTCTCCTCCTCGGCCTCCTCCCCTTGATCTCCTCCTCTGCCGCCCCCGCATCCTCCCCTTCACCTAAATCAAATTCTCAAAAAAAGATGCGTAAGACCAATTTTAAACTCGTGGCCTCTAGTGTGTAGAGTTTAGTGTGATGACTAACTATACCACCCAACACATTTGGTAATAAAGTGTAAAGAAATTATATTTAAAATTTAATAATCGGGTCAAATGGGTCGGGTCCAGTCGACCCGACTAAGAATGGGTCGGGTCTGAGTCTAAATTTTTGACCCGTATAATAATCGGGTCGGGTCGACCCGACCCGATTATTATATGGGTCGAGCAGTAATCGGGTCGGGTCGACCCGACCCGACCCAATTGCCACCCCTAGATGGAAACTTGCTTATAGGTGTAAGATATAGGGGTAGAGAGATGGTGTTAGGGGGCACTTGTCATGATAGTATTGAAGGGAATGGAGTATAAATAGGGGGGATGAAGAGAACAACCTCATTTGGCAACACACACTCTCTCTCTTCATTCTAACTTCACAAAACTCTTTTCCTCTCTTCCCTTGCTGCCAGCCAAAAACAGCAGCAGCAGCAACCCAAAACAGCAGCAGCAGCCCAAAATCCTCCCATTTTCTGCAACCACACACACTCTCTCTCCTTCTCATTCCCTCACAAAACTTTACTTACTTCCTCTACACAAGAAAAAGGCTTTCTTTACATGTTTTATCTCCTCCAAAGACCAAATAGAATATGATAAAGTGATGATCTAACATCACCTTAAAGGAAATTCTTGAAGATAAGGTTGATCTAGGATAACGAGTTAGGAGGGTGATATTGGTTGAAAGGTAAGTAAATCCTTAAGATTTCTACCCCTCTTATGCTCTTTTAACTAAGAACTAATTATGATGTTATTATGGCCTTGTAGACTCCATTATAGCGGGAGACCAAGCTTGTTAAGGAGATACTCTCTTCAAGGGTGAATAGAACATTCGAACCCTAGTAACATAGTAGGTTGAGTAAAACTTGAAATAAAGTGAGAAATTGCTAAGTTATAAATGGACGTGAAAATGAACGATGATACTTGTGCATGGTTTAGATGCTTATGTGTACATTATAAACAATCATTTGGTGTTATATTATTGTATTCTCATGAATGCTTACATGGGTGCTGATCGACACGTTATTGTGTATGCATGGTAGTCAAATACATGCCTCTTAAAAAAAAAGAAATAGTTTTATGAATGAACATCATACTTGACTTTATGCATATATTTGGCTACACATATAATGGGATGATATAATATGTTGGTTATCTTGAAAAGGCTTGCATGTTGTTAATTTAATAAGTGGTTACTTATACATGTTAATGTCTTTCATAATATTGGCATCATTTAAAGTAAAAATCATGAGAATCCTTTATGTTGACTGATTAGTCTACAATTCTGCATTATTATGTCGCATTCTCTTACAGCTTTATGAATAAATTGTCGATCTAAACCGTGTTTGGTCTTTATTGCAGGTAGATCCAAAGTCCAAAGGTAAAGATGGAATAAGAGCTTAATTAGACCCAATTAAGGGTAATTAATCCCGCATTACTTGGAGGCCAAGCAAAGGATTCTCTAGAAGATGCATTGAACCTAGACTCCTGCGCTTGTCAGACGAATATTCGGGTGCAAATATCAGAAACGGGATATACTCTGACAATTCTCGCAGCCAGAGGGAGCGCCTGACAAAATCCAGAGACCCAACTCTCTGGAATTGCCGCGGATCCGCGGCAATCCTTGCGAATCCGTGGCATTCCAGTGGAGCCACGCGTCGATTTTTGACGTGTGGTCCCGTCTCGTCTTCTGGAGAGTTCTTTCGCCTATAAATAGACCTGCATAGGGCCAAACCGAGAGCAGTTTTCATTTTTAGGAGTAGGTCCAGATTTTAGTGTAGTGTAGGTGAGTATTCTTCATTTCTTGTATTTTCTTTTCAGATCATTGTAGTAGGGCTGAGTGATTCATAGAGAGAGAGAGATTGAGAGGGATTGATGTAATAGAGAGTGACACTCTATGTAAAGGTGCCTCCTTTCTCCTCCATTGTAATCTCCTTCACCTTCTAACATGATTTCTTGCTAGTTTTTCTTCTCATGGCAATCTAACTACTAACCACTAAACCATCTAACCACTTACTTGATAATTCACATGAATCGGGTTGCCTCTACAAGGCCTTGTTCTTGCAAGAGCCATTGATGGCCAAAGATGATGGGTTCTAACATCTAACTTGCTAACTTGCTAACCAAGCTAACTCTCTTTTATTTCATGCTCTTTTATTTCATGCTATTAGTGTAATGAGTGATGCTTGTATTAGCTTGTTCTTGATGCAATGTTTTGAATGTGATGAACCATCCATGAGCCATGCTTTGTACCGTCTCTTGGAGCCAAGGATTGTGATGGCAAGGATCAAAATGTGAGGCAACTATCTCGAAGAGGTTAGCATGGTTAGTGGAGCACTTAGTAGTTAGTAGCCATGAGTTTTCTTTTCTTTTGTTTTAGAAATAATTTCCAAGCTTCTTTTACTATTTGTCTATCGATGTTTTCACCATCCTCTTAGTTTACCTTTGTTCCATCTTCTTGGTTTTTACATCGACGTTTTCTTCGCTCTCCTCACCTACCACATTCTGGATTTCATTTTCTTTTCTTTTTCATTTTCTTTTTCATTCTTTCAACAAAGAAGAAGTGTTAACAACTGACGTGAATAGAGACTGTCAATGCTTCTATCGCCTCCCTTCCCTGTGGTTTCGACCGTTAAGCCAATGCTATAACGGAAGTATCGAGGGTACATTAGCACATACGAGCTTTTCATTGATTTCACATAAAACACACTTTTGAGTGCTAGTTCCACCCCCGATCAAATTTTTGGCGCCGTTGCCGGGGAAGGGAATGGTTTTGTTTTCACGTTTTTGTTAACATTGTCTTCTCTGTTTTGGTGTGCAGGGCAATATTTACAGGTGCTTAACATTGCAGAATAGACCCTAGCTTTGCCTCTCCCTGCTCTTGAAAGCAGGGCCCCGGCTTCAAAAGAAAAGCCGCGGAACCGCGACATTTGCCGCGAAACCGCGGCAATTTTGTGAACATTGTAAATTTTGTTGTTCTGGGATGTGTGAATTGTAATAGCTAGTGGATTTGTACTGTTATCTTTCTTGCTTTGATTGCCTACACACCATAAAAATAAAAGAACTAAAATACGGTATTTGGACGCTTTTAAAACGGTTTAGACATTGCATTTAGGCACGTGTCAATTCAATTCCAATATACTGTATTTTATTCTGTTGTTGTGATTTGGATGGAGATGTACATATGGCATTGCATATAACAAGGACAAACACGTGGGTGATTTATCGCTTTGTGTTATAGTCTTGTCTATATTGCACACTTACACGAATTGAAATTAAGGGCAAAACCCAAACAAGATAAGGTGGGATTTCATAACCCTTCCTTAGCCCAAAAATCATCTCCCCACTCACACAACCCAAGCCCTAATAAAATTTGAATAGACGTTGGCCCCTAGGGACATCTAGGTCTATGTCAACCCTCCTATTGGCTTGATTTTTCTTTTCTTTTTATTTGTTGTTTGATTTTTCTTTTTGTTTGTGATTATTTGTGAAATGGCATTCAATAATAACAATTCTTTCAATCTGAACATGAATCCATATTTCACACCAACCCCATTTGGTTCGGATAATTCCAACCCGACGTTTTACAATATGCACCAATCACGTACACCGGGTTGGCCTTATCCGAATCAATACAACCCATACCCACATTCTTATAACTATAATTTTCAGAATAATTTCAACTCGTCACAGAGTCAATGGGGATTCAAGTCCCCCGAGTTAAATTTTCAACCTCCTTGTCCACCATATTCCCCATGTCCACCTTGTTCACAATTTACACAATATTCATTCCCCGAATGTGCTTCCTATACTCCTTTTTTTGGACCTCCCATTGAAGAAAAATCTGAGTTACTAAAGAGTTTAGAAGCCAATCTACAGAGGGCCGAGCAACAACTTCAAGAAACATTGGCCTCTCCAATTCCACAGTATTTTCAAGAGTCTTACTTAGTTCCACCTCTTCACAATGAACAACCATCTGCCTTGGAAATGAGTAAGGAACTTTTTTGTGAGTCCAAACAACAATCACAAAATCTGATGGACTCACAATTTCACCACCAATTCCAAAACAACACTGCATCTCTTCAACAAAACAATGAACCAATGACTTATAAAAAGATGCTTGAATTCATGACTCAGGCTCAAAATGCTCGTAACCGTGACATAGATATGATGATCCAAACTCTTCATTCTCATCCTATTTCTAATGTCACTACCCATTCTGACAGAGCCAAAGAGTCATGTTGTTTTGGAAATCAAGATTCAATTTCAGCACACCCATCTGAACTTGTCCAAACTTCAAATGTTGAAGATCCCATTGACATTTTGGCAAGTTATCCATTTTCTGAAATTGAACTTGAACATGAATATGATCATGAACATCAAATTAGTGATTCAATTCTACTTCCTGATTCAATTATGACTCCAGTATCTTCACCTGATTTCAATCCTTTTTCCGAGTCAGTATTAGATCCAGTGCCAATCCATTGTGAAATTGAATCACCAATCATTTATGATAATCATATTGAACTTGACCAAATTCTTACTTTTGAAAGTCCCATTGATAAATTGGCAAGTTCTCATTTTTGTGGAATTGAACTCAATGAGGAATGTGACTTTGATTCTCAAATTTGTGATCCAGTTCAAATTCCTGAATCATTATTGACTCCTGTTATAATACCCAATTTGAGTAACATTTTAGAGTCAGTTTTGATCCCATACCTGTCATTCCTGAACTTGAATCACCACTCTTAGAAAGTCACATTCCATCATGGGGAAATGATTGTGGATTTGAGTTTCAACTTCTTGATTTGGACCCACTTCCTGAACCGATCTCGACTCCCGAAACTTTACTTGACTTGAGTCATTTTTCTGAGTCGATATTAGTTCCTATATTTCCTGAGTCCAAATCAATCATTCCATTCTGGGACAAGGGCTTTGATAAATTTGACTCAGAAATTATTTTGAAAATTTGGAATTAGATGGGGTAAATTTTTTAATAAAACTCATAAATATATACATCTTTCTAGTGGGTTGTATCATGGAGGTTTCTGGTGGGTTCCTCCGGACTCCACGCAAGACTGATTGGGCTGCATTTCGTGGACCAATCCGACCACCACCGGAACCACCACCTTGAAGTGATTTTTCCTTCCCTCTCTATTTTGTTTCATGCATACATATATCACGATGCATTGAGGATAATGCATGAGATAAGTGTGGGGGAGGGTTTACTAACTTAGAGTTTTTAGATTTTCTTTCTTTTACACTTCTTTTTGGATACTTTTTAGAAATCTTCCCTTTGTATAGGAATTTTTTTCTTTCTTTAAAAACTTTTTGAAATAAGGGACAAAGTTTTGATCTATTTTTAAGAAAATTAAGATGATCTTAGAAATTAAGAAAGCCTTAATTATGACATCTTAAACCTAGTCAAAATAATGGATCTTCTTTAAAATATAGGCTAAGTAAGATAAATTGGGGAGATAATTTATCATGATTTTTTTTGCCTTAGATAGTATGCACATCGCACTTACACAATTTTTGGGATAGAAACAAAGACCTAAAATGCCATAAAGTAAATAAAAAGAAAAAAAACATCACTTATTAAGCTGGATAACTATGCCTCAAGAAGCATGATTATTCACGCCTAACGGTGGTCAAAAGAATCAAATAATCCCCCTTAGTTTTGTGGCCTTGTACTCGAGTCCTTTAACCCGAGGGATGTTTTCTCATCTGGTGCCCTAGGACCGTCTGGTTTGGGAGTCATCGGTTATAGGCTCGCTACATGGGTGAACTAGAAAGCCTAAGAAAACTAAGGGAAGAAGGGGAAAAAAAAAAGAAGAAAAAGAAAAAGAAATAAATATATAAATAAATGGCTTGATGGTTAGAGTTGAAATCCCAGAAATTTTCACTATCACAAAGTGCATATTATCTAGGTTTTATGAAAGATAAATTATTCAATCCAATTTTGAATACTTACCTTAAGGGCGTGTTTGGATGTAAGGAATCCGAGTGAAGTGAGGAAGTGGGGAAGTATAATTGCTCATTTCCCTATCTATCCAAACACCGGAAAAGGAAAATAAGAAAACCCCATTTTTCCTTTTTCATCTCTCTTTTACACAACCATTTTCTCACTTCCAGAGTGCTACAGTTAATTTGTGGTCATGTAAATCTCATTTATAATAAGTTATAGCATAAAACAGTTAATTTTTTGGTCATGTAAATCTCACTTGCATTCTAATTACAATCTATTTTTTATTTTTCTTAATTAATTTTTATTTTAATATTATTTGCGGTCAACTTTGTGGTCAACTTTTCCATTTCCACTTTTCATTACCATCCAAACACCGGAACCGACAAAACATTTTCCAAACCACACTTCCCAACAACCATCCAAACCCAGAAAACTTACTACTCATTTCCCTTTTTCCTAAAGGAATAAATCTTACTTCCTACTTCCTCACTTCACACCAATTCCTTAAATCCAAACAGACCCTAATTGAAGACAAGATCTTGCATAGAGACTAAGTTTAAGGAAGAATGATTTGTGGTGGACTTAAGACCTTAGATCACTTATATTTTTGCAAAAATATTTTGAAAACTTGTCTCTCTTTTCAAAATGTGTTTTCAAAATACTAACATTTGTCTTCTTTCTTTATGGATTTTGTGGGTGCAATCCGCTGAAAACACTCAGGAGACAACACTCCTCCTCTAGGGTAACCTAGAGGTTTAACGGCTTGTTGCACACGCTCAGTGCAATCGCGTCACCTGAGAAAGTGGTGTAATAACATCTGTAGTATAGTTTTCTTTTCTTGTTTTACTCGGGACGAGCAAAAGAATAAGTGTGGGGGTGTGATTAGTCTACAATTCTGCATTATTATGTCGCATTCTCTCACCGCTTTATGAATAAATTTTCGATCTAAACCGTGTTTTGGTCTTTATTGCAGGTAGATCCAAAGTCCAAGAGTAAAGATGGAATAAGAGCTTAATTAGACCCAATTAAGGGTAATTAATCCCGCATTACTTGGAGGCCAAGCAAAGAATTCTCTAGAAGATGCATTGAACCTAGACTCCTGCGCTTGTCAGACGAATATTCGGGTGCAAATACCAGAAACGGGATATACTCTGACAATTCTCGCAGCCAGAGGGAGCGCCTGACAAAATCCAGAGACTCAACTCTCTGGAATTGCCGCGGATCCGCGGCAATCCTTGCGGATCCGCGGCATTCCAGTGGAGCCACGCGTCGATTTTTGACGCGTGGCCCCGTCTCGTCTTCTGGAGAGTTCTTTCGCCTATAAATAGACCTGCAGAGGGCCAAACCGAGAGCAGTTTTCATTTTTAGGAGTAGGTCCAGATTTTAGTGTAGTGTAGGTGAGTGTTCTTCATTTCTTGTATTTTCTTTTCAGATCATTGTAGTAGGGCTGAGTGATTCATAGAGAGAGAGATTGAGAGGGATTGATGTAATAGAGAGTGACACTCTATGTAAAGGTGCCTCTTTTCTCCTCTATTGTAATCTCCTTCACCTTCTAACATGATTTCTTGCTAGTTTTTCTTCTCATGACAATCTAACTACTAACTACTAACCATCTAACCACTTACTTGATAATCCACATGAATCGGGTTGCCTCTACAAGGCCTTATTCTTGCAAGAGTCATTGATGGCCAAAGATGATGGGTTCTAACATCTAACTTGCTAACTTGCTAACCAAGCTAACTCTCTTTTATTTCATGCTCTTTTATTTCATGCTAGTAGTGTAATGAGTGATGCTTGTATTAGCTTGTTCTTGATGCAATGTTTTGAATGTGATGAACCATCCATGAGCCATGCTTTGTACCGTCTCTTGGAGCCAAGGATTGTGATGGCCAAGGATCAAAATGTGAGGCAACTATCTCGAAGAGGTTAGCATGGTTAGTGGAGCACTTAGTAGTTAGTAGCCATGAGTTTTCTTTTCTTTTGTTTTAGAAATAATTTCCAAGCTTCTTTTACTATTTGTCTATCGATGTTTTCACCATCCTCTTAGTTTACTTTTGTTCCATCTTCTTGGTTTTTACATCGACGTTTTCATCGCTCTCCTCACCTACCACATTCTGGATTTCATTTTCTTTTCTTTTTCATTTTCTTTTTCATTCTTTCAACAAAGAAGAAGTGTTAAAAACTGACGTGAATAGAGACTGTCAATGCTTCTATCGCCTCCCTTCCCTGTGGTTTCGACCCGTTAAGCCAATGCTATAACGGAAGTATCGAGGGTACATTAGCACATACGAGTTTTTCATCGATTTCACATAAAACACACTTTTGAGTGCTAGTTCCACCCCCGATCATTGACATTGTCTTATGAATCCTTGCATGTGGTTATTACATGAAGGATATGATTATTGCATGTTTGGAGGAAGGGACCGGGTTGAACCGGAGGTGATCGAAGGGGAGAATATTATGATAACGTATCAGAGGAAGGGACTCGGTTGAACGGAGGGGATCGAAGGGGAGAATATTACGTTGAATAACGTATCGGAGGAAGGGACCGGGTTGAACCGGAGGTGATCGAAAGGGAGATTATATTTTATGTTGAACATGTATGTTATAATATGGTTAAGATAGAAATTGCATGTTAAAACTATATAAAAATATTAAACACTAGACTCTGTAATAGTCGACTAATACAGGTAATTCCTACTATATAAGTCGACTAACCCTAAGACTTAGTCGATTATAGATGTGAGATCCTGTTACATAAGTTGCTAGAAACCACCCTTAGTCGACCATATATGATAGGTTAGTCGACTAGCCTCTGTTACATGCAATAAATAGAGAGTGGACATCTTCTTTTAGCTATGATTAGTCGACTATAGATGGTTCGTAAGTCGACTAGTATTTAGAGTAGTCGACTATACAAGATAGGAAAGTCGACTAAAATTTGTTATAAGTAACAAACAGAAAGCACATATCTTTTGATTCAGACTTAGTGGACTACAGTTGGCTTGTAAGTCGACTAGTACCAAGTGTAGTCGACTATACAAGATAGGGTAGTCGACTAGGTAAGTCACAGGCAGCCAACAGAGAGTTAATATCTTTTTGAGTAGACCCCAGTCGACTATAGCTTCAATATAAGTCGACTTAAGGTAGTATTAGTCGACTATAGGTATGGGCAAGTCGACTATCAGGACCTGTTACTGTGTTTTGGTCAGGACTTCAGCAAATACCAAAAAATGTGCAAAAATAGTATCAATTACAATTGTTAACCTGATGATAAAATTTCAAATAAACCTTCAATGGTCATGCATATAAATACTGTTTACTCACTAAGCTGTCGAGCTCACTCTGTTTTATTATCACCTTCAGGTTTGATAAAAGCAAGGGACCCGCTTAATGGCAACATATGCGGGATAAGTGTCAACGGAGATATTTTCACCCTTTTAGCATGTTCTTGTGATATGTATATTGTTTTAGAAAACTATGAAAAACTTCTATTTGGATGTTCGCCATGAACTTGTAAATATTGAAATGCTTGGTGCTAGACTCAAATCCTATATAATATTGTGGAGTTTTATGGAATAAAAAGTATAGACTATGTTTTCTTATGAGTTGTCGAATCAATGTTTCGAAAATATGCTAAATCATGTTGAGATCATATATGCATATAAAGTGGAACATATATGTAAAGTATTAGGCAAGCTGATGTTAGCCAAAATTGAAGTGTTGTATCGTGATGGGTCCCACGCTTGGATTAAGGATAATCTGTGATGATTGTAATTAAAATAGAAGTTTAGAAGAATAGGACCGTTACATTATTACTGCATGTTCGTGAGCCACTGATACTCTGAGACATTATTACACTGGATACTGCCACATGGATACTCTGTGCACAGTTACTTCATGTTCTTACACCATTGTTTATATAGACTCACCGGTCTACATGCATTGATTGTCTATGTATTCCTGTCACATGGATCATGGATTATATTATTGCTCATGGATAGTCGTGTATTTCCGTTATAGTGAACACTGTTTATATTATATGGATTATTGTTACATGAGTAGTCCGTCCTGTATCCCCGTTACATGATTATTTGCCGTTCTGATATTGATATTCCCGTTACTAGACATGTGAGCTGTTGATATGAGATATGTGGAACTAAGTACCACGTGGATTCAAGCCACGGGGGCCACCTCTAAAATCCCACATCTATTGTTTTCCGTTTCCTGTTATCTTGTTTCGTGCTATCAATAGAGCTCATGTCCTGTTATCGTGTTACCGTATCATGTACTGTTCTTGTTCCTGATACCCTGTGTACATTAAATGTATGAAATATAAGATGGGGTTGGGGGAGACTTGACGGTTGATTAGATCTTATCGGGTGGATGTACTGGATCTATATTTATCCCACTGCAGGGGATGGTAGTGCTACCTACCTATTGTATATAACTCCATGAGCTCCCGTTTTTTATTTCGTGCTCCCCTCTTAGCGGAGGGCCCTGGTCTCAGGAGCCAGGGGTCTGTTTAAGACCGTGATCCCAGGTATGCACGGGACACACCTACCCGATAATAGCTCATTGACCATTGGGTTTCCAATTAACATAATAAAATAGTATACACAATAGTGACGACAGGAACACTTGTTATTTGGTCACTCTCTCGTTTGGATAATGGTACCCGTATGCCATTTTCAGATGAGTTCGACTGAAGTGTGGGCTCCAGTATGAACTGCCAGTGGTATGAGACACTGGAAGAGATTGATTAAAATACCAGGTGGTACTGATTGTTATTATTTTATAAATCACATGAAATGCTCGACCCATGTATATTATTGTCCCTTTGTATTTGTTACCTATTACTATTCTTGATATTTTCTCCGCTATTATGTCACCTGTATAATATGTTTCACTTCCTGACTATGTCACATGTATAGTATGTTTCACTTCCTGATACTTGTTATACTTCATGTGGTGACACACTATTCATGTACACGTATACCCTGCATTGCATGTCTTTTATTCCTGTATATCATATAAACATTGTTACAGTATACTCACATTGCTATAAAATAATTGCATACTTCATATCTGCATGTTCATTTCTATCACGTCACCACTATATAACATTATTTATTATATAACACTGGATACTGCTGTAGACATGACCCGATGATAACATGCTAGGTAGTGATTGTATTAACATATGACATTCTTATCTTTCTACTGATTCTTAAATCCCTACTATATGGTATCACTGATAAATAAACATGTATTATATATTATTATCGTGCTTGTATTACTATAGTACATATTACTGCCTTCTTCATTTTACCACTCACTAGGTCGCTTTCTGACGATCCTGGGTTTGCGTGCCTAAGTTGGAGATCCGAGTTATCGTATTATCAGATATTTTATTGCATTTACATAGGAGACTCATCATCGAGACCATTCATAGGTATCCTTATGATTTGTTTATATTAGTTTTTCTATCCCTGTTTTCAATCTGTTATGATCACTGACTCCCTTTTGCAGGTATCCTATTACTTATTTATGCTGGCCTTATTGTGTATCTTATAGATATCTTCTGTACTGAGGCTTAGCTATATACGTGAGTGTATTTCCGCTCTGCGTATATACGTCACCATAACGTCTCCGTACCTGCGGGATCGGGGCGTTACACCGCGTATCATTACTAAAATTAAAATTATCACGAAATCTAGAACCAGAAACTTGACTAGTTCCAGCTATTGAAGAATTGACATCTTTTTTTTTTTTGCTAGTTTCTAATTTTACAAGAATATAAATACCGAATTGAGAACTTGTAGAGCTTGAAGACTTGAGGCTTGAGAACTTGTAGAGCTTATAGAGATTGTAGAGGTTGTAGAGAGAGCTTGTAGACCTTGTAAAGAGAGAGCTTGTAGAGAGACCTTGTAAAGCTTGAGGAAGATGAAGAGCAATTTTTGTTGTGATGAAATGAAGTGAGGAAGTTGAAGTATTTATAGAGGAGAAGAGGAGTAATTCTTTGCAATTTTTTTGCCAAAAAGCCAACAAAAAGCATATTCCCATTGGGGGGGATTTGCAAAAAAAAAATTGCAAATGCCCCCCACCCAAAACGGCTATAATAGCTTGAAGGGGGGGGGGGGGGTTCTGCAAAAAAAATTGCAAAAAACCCCTCCTCCCGTGCCCACCGTTGGGTTACGTGGGTTGGGCCGGGCCGACCCGGTCGTGCTAGCGCCTGGCCCGGGCGTGGGCCGCCTTTGGCGGACCCGAGGCCGGCCCACCCTTTAGTCAGACTCGGGCCGAGTTTGGCCCGGGTCCTCCTTGGGTCGGGCCGGGCCCGGCCAGGTTGCCAGCCCGGCCCATTTGACACCCCTAGACATAGGTACCACCACCTACTGCTTTTGTATAGCATTGATCAAGAAAAGAGAGGTCTGTTCGAGGTTTAAATACTCTCAAAATTATTACTTTTATACAAAGGAAGTGTCCAAATGAACTGTATTAATTGTAATTTACTTTCTTGTAACACAGAATATATTTCTTAATATATTCATATATTTCGTTGTATGTCCATAGTATGTGTCAAAGATATGGATGTATAATAATCCCCAGCAAAAGAATATAAATAATAATATGTATCCTTTTTTTTAATTAATATATATTCTTTCTTTTTTTCTTTTTTTTTTTCAAAACAAGTTCCCTTAAGAATATAAATAATCAGTTTCATAAATATATATTCTTTCTTTTTTTTCAAAACAAAGTTCCCTTAATTTTATAATCTTACCTCTTTGCAAAACAAGTCAAAACAAATGAACATAACATCTTCAATATATAAGGGTGTAAATTTTCTAAGTTTGTTAGAGTTATCTTTGATTTTGCAAGTGAGAGAGTAGTTCAAATCTCTCCAAGTAGAGTGGCAAAGAGAAATTTACAACCAAAATTATAAAGGGTTCCATTCAAAGTTCAATATGTATCAGTTGATGGTCATATTGCATGGAGATGTTTGGTGGTTCGTGTAAGATAGTAATGATGTTTGTATACCACAGAGAGATTTAGTAGATCTAAAACAAATTCCTTCGTATTGTTAACCATCGAAAAGCATTGAGAGCTCTTTCCTCCATTACTTTATTCTCTCTTCGATGTAATTAGTAAGGTGGAGAATTTTCCTTTTTCTTTTTTCTTTTTTGAGAATTTTAGTGCCTCATTAATGAACAATCTGTGCCCTTCATTAATAAGTTAATTACTGTCCAGATCTCTGTATTAAGCAATGAAATCTGAATTTGAAAAATTAATTCTTTATTAAAGAGAGGTGAACACCACAAATTAACTATTCTCAGATTGGTTTAACAACTGAATTAATAAGGGGGTGTTTGGTAGAGAGAAACCATTGGAGAAAAATGAGGCGGGGACTGGTTAAATCCTTTTCTCATGAAATTACTATTCGCAAGTACATGTGAATTGTGATTCCAAGAGGTTTCACAGTCCTAGCGAGCTGAAACATCTGAGAGGAAAAAGTACGAATGGCACGCACTTTCACGGCCCCACAAAAGTTTTCATTTTTTTTTTTTTTTTGCAACAAAATGTTATTTGGAAAAAAGGTTGACGTGAAAAAGTGAACAGTGTTTCTGACTTGAATTTTCGGGGATCCAAACAGGCTCTACATGAAGTTGTATCTAACTTACACAAAATCTCTGCATAATCTCGATCCACCTTAACTCTAATGGTATCTTTCCATCCAAGATTCCAAGGTTTGCTACTTGGAGACAAATCCAAACATATATAAAGAAAAAAGTAACACTTAGCACCTTGTTCACCTACAATTTCTAGGAAAAAATCCCTGGCATGGACAAAGGACTCAAGGGTCAACCTCTTGCTTGACACAAGCATGTTGAGGGGTGCTGGTGGGGTTGTTTGCAAACCATGATGGCAACAATTTTGAGACAAACTGTGTGAAGAAAGCATCTATGCTAGGAACTGTACATGCAGGCATAAAAAGAGAGATTTGATGAAACCTTGAGAGATCACACTCCCTTGTCTTTTTCCATTGATCCAACTGTTTCTTTTCCTACTTCACAACCTTGAAAGTTGAAATGGCCAGGGCTGTTCAAAGAGTCAAGATCTATGCAAAGAACTAGCTTCAATGTGAGACTACTATCTTGTTTTGTACAAATGGAAAGTTTCTCAACACATGGAATTTTATTGCAAGATACAAGGAAAGAGTAGAACATTGTTCTCATGAGTCATTCAAGCCCAAGTCAAGAGAGTCAAGTCTTGTGTGTTGATAATCAAACAAGACCCAAGTTGGAATAATCTTGCCTAATTGGCATCCAAGGTTTGTTGAACTTGTTGCTATCACATACCAAAGTGTAACACACTGTATTGATTGATACTTGTGGACATTTGCAAAGTGAGATTTGTTTGCTTTTCTAGGGAATTTTGGTCTGCAGAGCCTTTGCAAAACTTGACACTATCATCAAACTAAACACAAGAAAGAAATTCATGAAAAAGGCTAAGTGCAACTTGAAGCTAGTTAATTCCACCCAATGCATGTAAATAGAGTATAAGAGTGGAACTAGGATATACTAATTTTAACCGATAATTTATATATGAACCCAGGGTAAATTGCAAAAAAAAAATACATCCAATTATGAGGGTATTTTAAACTATATACCCACAACTTTAGGTCAATACAAATTAATACCCTAAAGTTTAATTTACACATTGGTACCCTACGACTGTTAACGAAAATTATAGAAAGTCTTGAATAACTCTGTGGGGTAATTGCTGATGGAATCAACCAGAAGGCCAGGGTTTATTACTGCTGAGGGTTAAAAAACAAATCATAGGATGAATTGGGTTTATTACTAATGAAATATCAATCGTTTCCAAATGGAATAGGCAAATTTGTGTTGGTGAATTGGGCTCATGAAGATCTCGGCTAGCAGCAGGCAAATTGGTGGCGAGATTTGGGTAGATCTATGGTTGGAGAAGATGCGGGGAGTTCGTGGGGAAGTAAATTTGTTAGATCTAATATAATTTTGTTAGATCTAGTTTAATTTTTTTTTTTTTTTTTGGATCCATGGTATGTTGGCTGCAAATGACATAATTTGGTTAAAAATAGATTTTTTTTTTTTTTTATCTTGATTTTGTTGTTGTTTTTTGTTTCATCTATTTTATATTTGCTTCTTTTTTTTTGTTGTTGAATTGAATTTTTATCTTGAATTTTTTCCTGTTCTTTTTTTTTTTTTTTTTGATGAAATGTTTCTTTTCCGGTTATTTTTCATTCTCTTTTGGTTATTTTTTGTCTTATTTTTATGTTTATTTTTAATTTCTTGTTTCTAAAATGATGACGACTTTATAAAATGAAAATTTTGCCATACTAACAATTGGACATAGTTTCTTAGCGGCAAACTAAATAGGCCATTATGCTGGGGACTATGAAAAGAATTTGCATTCTAATTATGTCTTAACAATATTAAGTAGGTAATTGTAATGAAGATAGAATTATTTAAGAAAAGCAATAACATGCTCAGAATTATAGTAGATATTGTTTTAACCTTGTCCTATGCCTTTTTTTGTTAACTTGAATTTCAGGTAATGAAAGGAATGTCTAAATTGGTGAGGATTCATCATGGGAGAATTTATACGAAACCACATCAAGCTTGTGACGAATATTTGGAATCCTCAGTTGAAGAAGTTATGATTAGCGAGTAAAAAGTGTTTGACCATAAGGAGTTTGTTGCTGTAATATATGACTTAGAGTATACTGACTTTTCAGTATTATATAAATTATGGAATAGGGATTATGACTGGATGAACACTGTGAAATGTAACAAAGGGCTTAGAAATGCCATTGTAAGTAACAATGAGAAGCATGTTGACCTGTATGTTGTGGAAAGAGGTAAAAACTCATGGGTAGAGAGTGAGAAAGTGGATTCAGTGAAAGAACATGTTCAGAATGATGCAGAGAAATGTGATGCCGATGATGAACAAGAGGGTGATAGTGATGTAGAAAACTTCATGAAAAAAGAGGGTGTTTCAGTAGAATATAAAGAAAAAGAAGAAGAAGAAAGTAGTGATGAAAGAGTCACAAAGGCAAATATTTAAAGTTGATAAGGAAGAAACTTGAGGAGAATAGAAATGAAGAGAACAACAATAAAGTAACCACCAATGAGTTGCCCACTCATGAAGAGACCACCAATGAGCTAGCCACTCACGAGGAAACCACCAATGAGTTGCACGCTGATGTTGATAAAGAAAATGGGATAAACATTTGGAGAGGTAAGGAATGTGGGCCCAAAAAGGACATGTGACTGTAAATTGTGGAAAAAATCAGGCATTCCCTGTATGCATGCTATTGCAGCCATTCAAGTAGAGCATGGTGACATAGAGAAATATGTGTATGGGTACTAACAAAGAGATATGGGCTAGAGCATATGCAGGAATTATATACCTCATTCCAGATAGCAGATTCTGGCCAAAGACCAACTAGAATGGCCTCTTGCCACCTGAACACACAACAAAACCTGGTAGAAAGAAGAAGAAAAGGATTAGAGCTGATAATGAGCCAGTTTCTAGTGGCAGGCTATCAAAGAGAAGGGTTGTGATGAAATGTTCCAATTGCCAAGAGCAAGGGCACAATTCAAGGTCATGTAAAAACCAACATAAACTAAAAGAAGTAGTTTATAACACCAGAGGTAGAGGAAGGTCACCATCTGATGTAAAATCACCTGGATCGCAATCACCTTCAAATCGAATCAAGATTTAAATTGAGAAAAAAGATAAAATTTGGGTTTCCACCCCTTGCACGGGCTTCTCACCCTAAACTCGAGAGCAGAACTCAAGAATTTAACACAATAATTTAAGGAAAAGTTTTTTATCATTCATTCAATAATCCATTCCAATAGTTTAAGGGGCCTTATATAGGCTTTACAAAAGAGGACTACTGGAAAATAACCGATGTGATACTAAACGTCCACAAAAGAACAAAATAAAAGGAAAACAAATAAAGGTAAAAACATCTGCTATCAATAAAGTCTGAAACAAGTCCCATCTAAAGCCATAGATGACCAGCGCGTCGCCTCCTGAAGTATACTCGATCGAACCTGCTCCTGGGCGGTGGCATGATGTCCTCATCAATTCCCCCCGGGTGGAAGGAACTCGACCCTGTCGAGTGTGGGGGACAGAACTGCTGTCGGCTGTGATAGTGCTCCAGTCGATCAGGATCAAGATGCTGGAGGTCTTCCTCAGTAATCCAAGAATTTTCTGAATCAGGTTTTCCCGTCACTTAATGAGATAGCGTCTCGTCCCTCCATCTCCAGTAGAGATAATCTGATCATCCAAGATAGAATCTATATGTTCTGTTACATAGGACATTTTAGGGGGAAGTGGAGGTAGTGGGGGGCTCTCAGAAAGAAGGTCTCGGCTTGGCTCATCCACAAATGGATCAGAAGGGGTATCAAAAGTACCTCGATATGGAACCAAATCCTCAACATTAAAGGTGCAACTAATGCCAAAGTCAGGTGGGAGATCCACCACATAAGCATTTGAATTGATTTTCTTAATAATCTTGAATGGCCCTGCACTTCGCGCGTGTAATTTCTTCACGGTTCCTGGTGGAAACCGTTCGGGTCGCATGCGGACCATCACATAATCTCCGACATTAAAAGACCTTAATCGGCGATGTAGATCTGCAGAAGCTTTATAGTCAGTATTATTTTTCATTATCTTGTCTCTGACTTCCTCATGTAATGCATGGATATGGGATGCAAATGCTGATGCGGAGTCTGATACCCTAGAATGATGATGAGCCATGGGAATTAAATCAATGGGTTGCCTGGGCTTAAAACCGTTTACTATTTCAAAAGGACTGAGACCCGTAGTCCTATTAACAGATCCGTTATATGCAAATTCAGCCATGGGCAAAATGAGATCCCAAGTTTTTAAATTTTCTCCAACTAGACACCTGAGGAGATTTCCTAGCGATCTGTTTACCACCTAGGTTTGACCATCTGTCTGTGGGTGAAAGGCGGTTGAGAATTTCAGTTTGGTGCCCATCTTATGCCAAAGTGTTTTCCAGAAATAGCTAACAAACTTAACATCCCTATCAGACACCATGGTTTTAGGTATCCCGTGCAACTTTACGATATGATCAAAGAATAAGACAGCAACTCGAGACGCATCTGAGGTCTTGGAACACGGGATGAAGTGAGCCATTTTAGAGAATCGGTCAACTACCACTAGGATAGAATCATGCTTTTTTTGAGTTTTAGGCAGTCCTAGTATGAAGTCTAGGCTCACGTCTTGCCAGGGGCAATTAGGAACGGGAAGAGGAGTGTAAGGTCCGGCAATCTGCTTTTGTTGCTTGGCCAATTGACACGTGCGACATTGGCTAACTACTTTAGAAACATCTCTTTTCAGACTCGGCCAGTAGAATCGGTGTTCAACGGCCTCAATTGTCTTGTTCTGACCGAAATGTCCCGCCAGACCTCCAGCATGTAGTTCCCAAGAGAGAAAATCCCTGAGGGACGTACGGGGAATACACAACTTACGGAATCGGAAGAGATAACCGTCTTGAAGGAGAAAACCGTACATCTCACGAACAGGGCCGTCTTGTAACATGACATAAATGTTCCCAAAATCGGGACATGATTCATACTCCTCCTTTAATTTCTCAAATCCAACCACTTCTGTGCTCATTGCCACCAAGATCGTGACACGTCGACTCAGCGCATCAGCGACCTTATTCTCGATGCCTGCTTTATGTTTGAGAACAAAAGTGTAATCCTGCAAGAACTCCACCCATTTGCTATGCCTCGCGTTTAATCTCTTCTGGGAGTTGAGATACCTTAACGCTTCGTGATCTGAGTACAACACGAATTCCTGTGGCAACAGATAATGTCTCCAGTAGCGCAACGCCTGTACAACCGCATAAAATTCTTTATCATAAGTGGAGTAGCGTTGACGGGCATCATTTAATTTTTCGCTGAAATAAGCAACCGGGTGGTTTTCCTGACTCAGTACACCACCTATTGCTAGTCCCGATGCGTCACAAGTTACTTCAAAAGCTTTTGAAAAATCAGGGAGACGCATTACAGGAGCTTCCGTCATCATCTTCTTTATTTCAGCGAAAGCTTTGGAGGCAGCAGGAGTCCACTGGAACACCTCACTCTTTAAACAGTCGGTGATAGGTGCCATGATAGCACTAAAATTCTTGATGAACCGACGGTAGAAAGTGGCTAACCCGTGAAAACTTCTGACTTCCCTGATCGTCCGGGGTTGTGGCCACTCGGTTATTGCCTTCACTTTCTCAGGGTCTGCGGAAACCCCCTCGGAGGAAACCACAAATCCTAGGAAGATAACCCTGTCTATACAAAAAGCACACTTTTTTGGATTTGCATAAAATTTCTCAGCATGGAGTGTGCAGAGGACTTGCCTCAGATGACCCACATGTTGCTCCGGGGTTTGGCTATAGATCAGTATGTCATCAAAATAGACCACCACGAACTTACCGATAAACGGTCGAAACAATTGGGTCATTACTCTCATAAAGGTGCTTGGAGCATTGGACAGTCCAAATGGCATAACCAACCATTCATATAACCCATCCTTAGTCTTAAATGCGGTTTTCCATTCATCCCCGGGTCGGATTCTAATTTGATGGTACCCGCTCTTAAGATCAATCTTGGAGAAGATTGTGGCACCTGACATCAGATCCAGCATATCATCAAGACGGGGAATAGGGAAACGGTACTTGACGGTAATTTTATTGATTGCACGACTATCCACACACATACGCCATGTGCCATCCTTCTTTGGCGCCAAAAGTGCGGGAACCGCACATGGACTCAAGCTCTCTCTGATGAACCCCTTGTCAAGTAGTTCTTCTACTTGCTGTTGTAATTCCGCATGTTCAGTTGGGTTCATTCTATAGTGGGGCAAATTTGGTAAAGTTGCTCCTGGGACTAAGTCAATAGCATGTTGAATGTCTCGCATAGGGGGCAACTCACCTGGAAGATCTTATGGGAGGGTTTCAGAAAACTCCTCCAGAATTGGCTTGATGTGCTCAGGAATCTGCTCCTCGATATCCCGGCTAGCCTCTCGAGCCACGAGAGCATAACAAGTAGAACCATCCTGCAAGCTCTTTTCAAGTTGATCGTGGCTAATCAAATTCATTTCCATCTTACCTTTGCCCTTATCAACTCTTTTTTTTGGATTTATAACGTCCACTTTATCTTTCCCTTTATCAGCTTCTTTCACTCGGGTTGGCGGCTTCGGTTGATTTGGCATAATCTTCACCTTTTTCCCATTATGGACGAACGAACACTGATTGGTACGTCCATGTATGGTCACATCTAGGTCAAATAACCATGGTTGACCCAAAATGATATGACCTACATTCATGGGTAGTATGTCACACCACACATTTTCTGTGTATGTGGCAAACTGGATGAGAATTTGACATCTCTCTTGAACATCGATAGATGTAGCATCGATCCATGTAACTTTGTAGGGGTTTGGATGCTTCACCGGTGTCATCCCTAAGGTGGTAATTAACTTTGATGCCACAGCGTTGATGCAGCTGCCACTATCCACTATTACCTTGCAGTTCTTATTGCCAATTTTTGTGCAAGTTTGGAATATGGCAGTCCTTCTCCAGTCGTTGAGTGGTTCAGGCTGGATTAAAGTACATCTAACCACTCCTAATTGGGTGCGAGCTACATTAGGAGGTAAGCTCGTCGTTTCCACAGTTCGGATGCACCCATTAAATTCATACTCTTCGACAGAGGCATCCGAGTCATCGTCTTGTTGGTGCACCACTTCTTCTCCATCATCCTCTCCTTCTATATCTTCAATGGGAACTTCGACAAAGAGGGTTTTGGTTTGACTCGGGCACTGGCTGGCAAGGTGACCATACCCTTGACACCTGTAGCACTGGGTTCTAGGGTTGACTTTTCCTGGTTCACTTACCGTTCTCTTCTCGGATACAAAGGGCTTTGCACCAGAAGGACCTGCTGGTTTGACGCTAGAGGAACTGGAGGCAGGTTTACTTGGGGTAGGAAGTGTTCGGTTGAAGCTTGGCTGGCCAGTAGTGGTGGTTCTAGAGTTATCCTTAAAATTACTTCGATTAAAGTAGGATCCTCTAGACTCATCTAAGTCGGTGACTAGCTGATACGCCTGTTCTAGAGTCGTGATGCCTCGAGCAATGAGCTCTCGGCGATAATCATCCCTAAGACCGGACCTAAACCTAGATAGGGTCTGTTCGGGAGATTCTAACTCAATAGCTCCACACCGATTCAGATATTCATCAAACTTAGCAATGTAATCAGCGGCTGACTTGTTTCCCTGGGTCCATCGATTCCATTTGTCCAACAATTGTTGACTGAATGATGGTGGAACATACTTCATCATAAGCTTCTCTTTCATGCTTTCCCAAGTGTCCACGGGGTCTTCCCTTCTGTACCTCATCATCCTCTCTAAATTTTCCCAGTATTGCCCAGCTTGTCCCGTTAATTTCATAACGGCCAATCGAACCTTTCTTGATTCAGACATGTCATGCCAACGAAAATATCGGTCCATGGCCAACTGCCAATCGATATAGGCCTGAGGGTCTAAACGCCCGTCAAAAGAAGGAGCATCAACTTTAACGCTCCTGATATACTGGGCATCGGCATCAGTTGTCCGGTAAGGTGGGCCTCGCTCACGCCTAGGAGACCTACTGTCATGACCTCGCTCACGCCTAGGAGACCTACTGTCATTTCGAGAACTCTCATCATCCCTGATTCTTCTCCTATTAGTTTCTAACCTACCAATTCTGGTTGCTAGATCCCTACAGTTGACATCAACCTGATCCTTAACCTCTTGAAGTTGTCTGTCCATGCTCTCTATCTTTTGTAGGATTGTGTTAAGGGTATCATGAATGCTAGGGTCCATTGATGCTGAAGTTTCGCCTATAGAAAAAGTTCTACCACTTCTAGTAGGCATGCAAGATTTTCACTGATCCTAAATGCAAGCTGTCCTTAGGATATGTATGTTATGCAGGAGGAGTCAGAGATTAGCATGGTGAAAACTAATACCAATTTTAAGCTAATGAGATTAACACGTGATTAAGAAAATGTAATGTGGAGACAGTGATAAAACACGTGCTGATACAGTTAATTTTCAAGATTTAATCAAGTAATCACAGATTCAAATTAATTTAGTTGCACAATTAATATTAGGTCGGTTACCACTCAAGGTCAGAATCACACAACTCACTTATTTAGTGGGCAACAGTCAATAAATTCTATCATGCGACAGATTGGAAGGACCAGCTATTTAATTTAAATGGCAGGAATAACTGACAGAATATTCAAAGTTACCTGGGAAGACGACCGTAACTCAAACCTGAACGATTCTGCTGTAGGCGTGTAGTACTGGTCGTCGCGAATTTACTGCCTCGAAAACGGGTCAATTCGGACTTGAAACGAGTCCTGAACGACCTCTGGAAGATCTGGTCTGTATCTGACTGAACTGAACCGAACCAGACTTGATCTGGTTTGAATTCCCGTTGAACCAGACCCGGTTCAGGGCTGCTCAGCTTGGGCCGGACTTGGGTTGGATTGGATCCAACTCAAACTGGCTCGCCTCTTTTAAAGGCCGGGCGGGTGTGGCGAGACCCTCACCCGACACCCAACTCTTCACTCGCTCCCGCGGCTAGGGCTCGCGATCAGGGGCGGCGGCGATATTCAGACGAGTGGCAGAAGACCGGCGATGGCTCGGTGACTACGGAGAAGCGTTGGCGAGGGCAGGCGAAGGCGGCGTTGATATGGGGAGATGAAGACGAGGTGTTGTTGCAGCGATAGCGATGCTGCAGACGGTGTTGGGCTCTGCTGCTGTCGAGGAGGACGAGACACGGTGGCTGGTTGCAGGACCACGACGAGGTCGGCCAGAACTTTGATGTAGATATGGATCGACGAAGAAGAAGAAGACGAAGGTGACGAAGAGGAGACGTTGGAGATCTCCGCTGAGGACTGAAGGAGGAGGAGGTTGCAGTCGTGGTGGTCTCGGCGGAGATGTGGTCGTCGGCGAGGTCGTCAGAGGAAGGAGATGAAGGCGATCGTGAACGATGGCGATGGAGGCTGTTCGGTGATGATGACGGCGTCTGGCAGAGGTGGGGAGCGCCGGCGATGAGATCTGGGATGTTGTCGGTGGAGATCCGGCCGAATTTGGTGGAGTTTGGGCGTGGCGGAGATCTTCAACAGTGGCGTCGACTTCTGTGGTGGAGGGCGGCGACGAACCTCGACGAATTTGATGAAGACTGCGGCGGAGGTGGTTGATGAAGAATGTGCTGATGGTGGCGAACTCAGTCGGCGGAGATGAGGAAGGCAGTGGCTTTGCTGGCAGACCCGCTTTGATCGAGGCAAGCTCTGGACGCGGAAGAAGATGGTCCGGTTGGAATTAGACGGCGTCGTCGTCGATGGAATGGGGGAACGCTCGAGGCGAGGGCGTCGTCGATCTGAGTGCTCGCAGCAGGAGCTCGAAGAGATTAGGGCTTGGTGATTGGGATTTTTTTTTTTCTTTTGACGGATTATCACTGTAATTTTTTTTTTTTTTTTTGGGAATAGATCTGGAATATAGATCTAGGGTTTTGGAAACTGGAAGAAAATTTGGAAAAAAGAAAATTTGAAGGGGATTGAAAACCGGTGCTCTGATACCAAAATGATGTAAAATCACCTGGATTGCAATCACCTTCAAATCGAATCAAGATTTAAATTGAGAAAAAAGATAAAATTTGGGTTTCCACCCCTTGCACGGGCTTCTCACCCTAAACTCGAGAGCAGAACTCAAGAATTTAACACAATAATTTAAGGAAAAGTTTTTTATCATTCATTCAATAATCCATTCCAATAGTTTAAGGGGCCTTATATAGGCTTTACAAAAGAGGACTACTGGAAAATAACCGATGTGGTACTAAACGTCCACAAAAGAACAAAAATAAAAGGAAAACAAATAAAGGTAAAAACATCTGCTATCAATAAAGTCTGAAACAAGTCCCATCTAAAGCCATAGAAGACCAGCGCGTCGCCTCCTGAAGTATACTCGATCGAACCTGCTCCTGGGCGGTGGCATGATGTCCTCATCACCATCTCCACCCTACAAAGAAGATCAAATGCAAGAAGCTCAACCACCTGAACTTATTGTAGATCAATTTGTTCCTAAAAACTTTGCACCTACTGATCAGGTAATTTTTTTCTTGCTTTAGTATATTTAAATATTTAGATAACTCCAAGTCTCATATTCTTATGTTATGCCAGCAACAAGTGAGGGGTGGTCATACTTTTCAAAGCAGAGGGAACTTGGGGAGAAGAGGTGGAAGATCAAGAAGAGGTGGTGCACGTGCACCTCCTAGAGAATCATGGAGAGCTCTAGGAGCTAATTTGGTAAGAAATCTCTCCACTACAATTTCATATAACTTACAACCTCTCTCAACTACAATTTCTGTGTTCTAGATTACACATACAGGTCAGGGACAAGCACAAGTTGGTGAGGGGTCTAGCTCAGTGATGAAAGAAGGTGAAATCCAAGTATGACACTTTAATCTCACATTGCTTTGCAGGCTGTGTGTATCCAACTTGTAATCTCATATTGCTTTGCAGGCTGTGTGTATCCAACTTGTAATCTCACATTGCTTTGCAGACTGGGACTCCAACAAGCACAAGTCAGGTATCTTGCATAATTGGGAGCACACCTACTGCAGAGACAAACAATTTGTTGGTTTTGGCAAAGTTCTGTAATTTTCCAAGGTGAAATTAATTTAAATTATACATCAGCCCAATTATATTATCAAGCTACTCACTACTTTGATACATTATATAATATTCACGCTTCAAACCACAAAGAATTAGACCCTCAGTGTGCAACTGCTAGTCAACAATCACAATCAGTACCAAATCCTTGATTTAACAGTTCTGTTTATGTAAAAATTGTATAAGTGTGTATCTTTTGCAAGCTAAATACTTTTATAAGCTTGGTATCAGTGTGTAAACACTTATGTTAATACTTTGGCAACCTAAACACTAATGTATCATGGTGATGGTATCAGTGTCTCTTACTTATGTATCCGTGTATATCTTTCTTATATATGTCAGTGTGTGTATGTGTGTCTCTTTCTTATGCTAGCTGCTCATTTTGTATATATATGTGCAACTCTACTTGATTCTGCTTTTGCAAACTGTATGCTCTTTCTTATTTGAGATTGAATTGAGCAACTGTGTGTTCTTTCTTATTTGTGATGAAATGCTTTTGCAAACTGTGTGCAAGCAATTCAAGTGTTGATGATAAAATCGGATGAAACAGGGGCAAGCGATTCAGATGCAAGCAAAATGTGTGCTCTATATTAAAATTGGATGAAACAGGTAAAGCAATTCAGTTGCATGTAGTGCCACCAGAAAGGATAAGGCATTTCTACACTAAAGACAACTCAACTGTATATCAAAATTGAAGCCCATAATTTTGTATCATAACTGTGTGTTAGTATGTCAGAATTTTCAATATAGAAAGAAAAATTAAAACATCAAACATATAATTAAAACAAAATTAGATTACATAATTCAAACTTAAATTACATAATCTAAACTTACATCTTCATGAAAACTAAGGAAAAAAGAATTAAAAACATAATAGCAGCACACTTAGACAAAAGCTTGACAAGAGACTCCACTCTATAAAGTTGCTTTTTCAACTCTTCAAACTCAACTGTAATTGCTCTTACAGAAAAACCAAACTCCCTGCCTTCTTTCATATCAACTGCAGAATAATCCATCAAGTGCAAAATAACAGCTTTGAATCTGCGGCTGAAAGGTGGATTTTTTCACTCAAAAAACAAGCACTTGTCCTTCTTCACTCTAGGACAGCTCCAAAACCTCCTCTCAGGGTTGGTCCTTGTCCAAGATGTCTTCATTGGGTATCGAATCCCACACTAGCAAATCCCAACCTCTTTCCAATTCGTTTCAACTCAAATTTCATCACCACCTTCCACATTGGCCGCGGACGACTGGCTGTAGGAGCTAGAATACGACATCCAGCCGAAGGTATACTTGCAAAGGAGAGCTTGAAATTGGAGGGGAGACAAACTTCAAAATGGATGGGAGCTTGAAAAAATGGAGAAGATCTTCAACAAAAAAAAAAAAAAAACTAAAAAAAATCAAGATCTGGGTTGTTGGCAGCATTTAGAGGCTTGGTGAAGCAAGTGGGGGCAATTTCGTCCATTTTAAGCGCGTGAAACGCACGAGCACTCCAAAATTATCAGTCAGCTAACTGGGGGTAGAAACATGTATCACTTAAATAGTTGGGGGTAGTACTTTGTACTGAAAATTAGTTGGGGGTATATAGTTTAAAATACCCCCTAGTTTGAGGTAATTTTTTTTGTAATTTACCCCACGAACCCATCATCATTCATCAAATAAAACCTTTGGGATGTGTCACATTCTATGAAGGATCCTCAACTATTTAGTGAAGATGATGATTGGTATCAGAAAAAAAGGCTCTATGCCCAAAGGAGGTGACTTGAGTTGTTACCCAAAGATTCTAAAGTGGCATCCATCATACTTACAAGGCACTTCATTAAAAGGTTGGCCATCCATGACTTGCTCTTGCTTTTTATGGCAGTCTTGGAGAAATCTCCTTCCTCGACCCTTTATGGCTAGGGAACAAGTAGAAGGTTGCCAGATTTGTTCACCCCACTTGAAAATATGCTGGCACCAATGACTACATAACAATGCCTTTTGAGGTGAACCATCAACAAACCTTCCTTTGCCCTAACAACGCACCTAAAATCTCTTCCCTGAGAGAGCAACAACTAGTCGAGCCAAACTCACTTGAGATGCAATCTAACCTCCGAACACCTTGATTTCTCATCTCATTGAGTTGTTTCTGGAAAAGTTCAGATTAAAAGAGGGAAAAAAGGAAGCTCAAAAAATTTGCAATCGATTCCATTAAGAGTGGAAAGCTCTGAAACATTCATGTAAAAGACTATATAATAACAATGTGAACTGAGAAAAGAATCACAAAGAACTCATGGAGGCCAGTTGGTTTCAAATTGTGAACATTGTACAAAGCTTGTGTGAGCTGGGCCTGTGTGCCAAGAGTAAGCCAAACGATAAAACAAATATAAGCAAGCAGGAATTTCTCTAAATAGACCATATTTCAAGAATTGACTAAATAGATAAATGATTGGGCCTGTCTATTTATCTACCTAAAGTTCACCAAAAAAAACTAAAGAAAAGAGATAAAAAGAAAACAGGTGTATATGAGGTCTGTTGACTCAACTGGCCATCGACCCGTGCCTGTTGCAGAGAAACAGGGCACTTCATATATACTACATGTTTCTGGATTCAAGGATTAAAGTGCTGTATACAAAGAGAGGAGCCTTAGAGACTGAGAGCACAACAGGTACACATAGGAATGATTGTAACAAAACTGAAACCATACCATCATCATGCATTTCAAAGGAAACATGGGTACAATCTTCAAATAGGATTTGCAGTTCAATTTAACAAATTTAGAAATAAGATAACTTCTTTTGGAATTTGATTTAAAAATTCTTTCGGTATTTAACATATACAATAAAGCACATCAGTGTGTTACATTATAAAGGGATGCACAAAGAATTTCTCTTCTTAAATTTGAAAGTGCAATCGGCAGACAGAAGTATAAATAGTTACCGTGTTATGCCTTCACAAGTTCTTCCTTGTCTGCCTAGATTGAAAGCTCAATGATCCATTTACGGCCATATACATGGAGGAAAATGTAAAATTTAGGGAGGGCACGATATATGGTTAATTGTTCAGCTGCATCCTTCTTTGAATGAGCAATTATGGTAAAATTGCCACAGATTTCAATGCTGTAGCAGGAGAGCAGAGAAGTCCCCAACCTTCCCCAAAATACGAAATCATATTCTTTCAGCTGCGCAAATAGCAGGAAGATGTGAGCTGTTGCCTGTTGTTCTCACTTTTCTTTACACACCAACAGAAGTTCATCCACCGTTATAATGAAGAAATGCCATAGATTGTGTTAGGAATTAATCGAATAAAAGACCTTTGGGACATAGCCAAGCCAACTAGTTTTAAATGCCGTCCCAACCTATTAACCATCTTAAAGATTCTAGCAGAGTGAGGGTGTGGTCTATCCCCCTACTGTGAACTCATGGACTGAATCAGCAACTTCTTTCCAACTAGACCCTGCCAGCTTCTGATTCCCCTTCATTTGAATCCAAGTCTTAGCCACACCATCCCACCGTCCCACTGCAGGATAAATATTCGACAAGATGGCCAAATTCCCAGCATCAGACGGCTCCAATTTGATCAATTCATCTACCGCCGCCTCTGCAAGGCCTACATTGTTATGAACTCTGCAAGCACTGAGAAGGGTACCCCAAATAATGGCGTTGGGCTCCAATGGCATAGTCCTGGCTAGATCAAATGCTTCTTTTAGAAGCCCTCCACGGCCAAGAATGTCAATCATGCAACCATAATGCTTGATTTCTGGGACTATCCCATAGCTTTCTCCATACTGGCAAAGTACCTGCGAGCCTGTTCAACAAGTTAGACATGGGTACAAGCACAAAGAACGCCCACAAAAGTAACACCATCAGGCTTAATTCCTTGTCCTGTCATTTTAACAAAGAGCTCAAGTGCTCTCTCCCTGTGCCCGTGATTGGCTAAACCATGAAGCATGGAGTTCCGAGACACCAAGTCTCTCTCTCCCATCCCTTCAAAGACACTCCATGCCTTGTCTAAATTCCCACACTTTGCATACATATCTACTAAAGCATTGCATACTTCAATTTTGAACCTTAACTCAGAATTTTCTATGTAGGAATGCATCCTCTGCCCTAGACCTAGCATCCTTGACTCAGCGCAGGCAGCTAAGATGCATATAATGGTCACTCCATCAACCTCTAATCCAGCTTCTTCGATCTGATCTAACAAGGAAGAAACCTCTTTGGATGCCCTTTCTCGGCATACCCAGCTATCATGATGGTCCAAGGGACTAAGTTCTTCACCGGCATCCTATCGAAAAGCATTCGAGCCATGATTATCTGACCCAATTTACAATATCCCCACACCATCGTGGACCACGATACCACACTCCTCTCGTCCATTTTCTGAAACAATTCAAAAGCCTCGTCCATTTCTCCAGCCTTCGAATGCCCATCCAACACGGTGTTCCAACTAACCGTATTTCTCTCGGGCATTTCATCAAACATTTTCCTAGCTTTCTTCAACCCTCCAGTTCTCACCAATCCAGCAACCATCGAATTCCAAGTAACTATATCTTTACAGTGCGTTTTATCAAACAACTTCTTGGCTGCAGCAATGCTGCATTCCCGGCCTTCGAGTAGGAATCGATTAGTGCATTGGGCACGAAGATATCCTCCAAAAGCCCCAATTTTACGACATGGGTGTGAATCATTTCGACCTTTTGCAACGCAGACTGGCCAGAACAAGCCTTGAGAAGAAACAGGTACGTAAAAGTATCAGGAAAAAACCCCATCTTTTTGCATTTGGAAGAAGACGAAGAACGCTCTGCCGTGCTGGGCATTGTGGGTCAAGGCGCAGATGAGGGTGTTGAAGTGGAAAGTGTTTGGTTTAGGGATTAGGTCAAACACGTGGAGGGCGTGAGAGATGGAGGAGGAGATGGAGCAGGCGGAGATGAGCTTGGAAGCGATGAAGGGGTCTTGTTGGAGATTGGACCTAAAGATTTGGGCTTGGATTTGTCTGAGGTGGTGGGGGTCGGAACACTTGTGGGGGTCGGAACACTTGTGGAGGTCGGCGATGTGGTGCTCGAGGCGGTGGCGGCGGGAGGTCCATTTGGACGGCCGAATTAGGAGTGACATGAGAAGAGGTGGTGGGGGCGGCGGCGCTTTTGGTGGCTTGGGGATTGGAGGGAAGGGGCGAGGTAAGGGAGTTGAGGTAAGTGATGAAGCCAGGAGTGTGCGAGCGAGAGAACGCCACGGAGAGACAGAGATATGATGATGGATGAGTGCAAAGAGGGAGATGATGATGGGGTTGCCATTTTACACCTTACACCAATCAGCTGCTCCAATATTGCGTTGTGATCAAAGGGCTGAATGATCCATTGTGGTGGATATTTTCCGTCGCGAATAATTCGGTGATAGATTCACACCACAAGCGAGAGTGTGTTTATATAAGTGCAAAATAATAGACATAACACACAAAATAGATAGAGATACAATATTTTTACATGAAAACCCAAATTGAGAAAAACCACGGAGAGGAGAAAAATTCACCATAACTCGTCAGTTTATAAGAATTACAAGCATGTATTGGCGTTCTTTTGAGTTTGGATCCGATGGAAAGCCCAAGGTCTTAGTAGAAGGCTAAGAGTCGCCTTTTTCTCCTGGAGAAGAAGGTTTATTTGTACTGAACTGTTGTAGGCTGCCTAAAAACACTAAAGGACGAGCCATTAAAAAGCAGAATTCCAAGTTCTAAACGCAAAACCAATTTTGGCCGCGTCTCAGCCGCACCAAGGCGCGAGGGTCGAAACCCGCGTCTCATCAGCACCAAGGCGCGAGGGTCGAAACCCGCGTCTCATCAGCACTATGGCGCGAGGGTCGAAAGCCGCGTCTCAGCAGCTCCAAGGCGCGTGGGTTGACACCCGCGTCTCAGTTGTAACCGTCCCGGTTTCGGGGCCAATCACGGCCCACATAACGGGGAAAGTTAGCACCCATTATGGAGTGTTTTTAGGAGGCACGTACGCCCCTGAAACCCCTATAAATAGCTCCGTCGCTATGAAGAAGGGGTCGGAGAATTTTTGGGGAGAAAAGAGCTCTGAGAGAAAAGAGAGAGAGTTCAACCCTTCAGAGAACTTGCTGTGTTCAAGTTAGCCTTTGCCGACAATCTCTTTGAGAGTTTTGATCGACAGAGCTGTGTTACTCCGTCAACCACCCGAAGAGAAAAGCCCCGGAAGATCTCAACGTTCACCCGGTCAACGGAGAACAAGATTCACTCTCCACCGCAACTTGAAGAACCCAGCCTTAAACAAAGGGAGGATTCAAAACTCAACATCCTCCCTCCCTTGTAATCGGAAGACTGATCTGTTGTAATTTTCTATCAAATCAAAAGAATTTTACAATCGAATCCTCCTTTTCCGACGCATACAAGAGATGGCGACTCCGCTGGGGACTACATTTGTCACTGACGAATAAATCGTGGCGCAAGGTGACGTCCTCTATAAGGGGAAGATGGTTGAATCGCTTGTCGTCGAGCTCGACCAGGCAAAGTATGAAGAGTTTCTCTCTTCCGGCTTCAAGAGCCCAAAGACCCGCGTCTGTCGCAGGGTCTCTACGGGGACTTGCCCCGAAACCCGCTCTGAGACTCTCTCAGGCGCGGCTGCTGTGAAGGGTGTCGCGGCCAACCGCGCCAAGTGTGACACACGCGCCAACGTCTCTTAGGAGACCCGCGTGACCTCAGGCGCAGCTACTGAAAAGGGTGTCGCTGCCAACCGCGCTATACAAGATACACGCGCCAACGTCTCTCAGGAGACCCGCGTGGTCAAGCCCTCTGGTGTCCAGCCAGTCCACCCTCTCCCTCAGCACCAAGTCGTTGTTGGTTTCTTTCCACCTCCACGACGCAACCGAAACGCTGAGCGCCGACAGAGGAGGCGTGCGCGTCAGCTACAAGTTGGAACTTCTGATCGTCCAACTGAGGCAGGACGCAAGGTTCAAACTGGCGTCTTGGCTGCGCCGCATCCAGCACGTGAAGTCCGCGTTTAGCGGCCCAAACGCGAGACTCCCCAAATTAGTTCCTCTGAAACCCTACTCACCAGACGCCAAGGCGAAGCTTGCGCGCCTCGTCAAGTACAAGAGGCACGCCCCCTTAGGCGCAGGGCCCAGCTGCCCACTCCCTCTCAAACGTCCCTGCCCCGACGCACCAAGCAGCAACGCGACAGCCACGTCTCTTCTCAACAGAGACGCCAGGCACGCGTCCCAAAGCTGGGACGCGAGAACCGCGTCTCTGAATCCTGCGTCCAAGCTGTACAGCGCAAGGATGCCTCCCGCCCTCGAAGTTGCGAGGCTAATCTCTTCGATCCTCTTCTCATGGATCTAAGGGATTACTTGACAAAGAAAAGAAGTGCTAATCAAACCACTTCATCATGTTGCTGCCAACAGCTCTTCTCCATGCTCTCTGAGTGCCGTTGCGGTTCAGGCGCGAACCAGCAGTCCTTAGTTAGACAGCTGACCCTGATTCCCCCATCAGCCAAAAGAAGACGCTCTTACAGGCGGAGGATCTTCTCTGACACTGAGTATCCAGAGCTCACTGCTAACATGGCGAGCAGGAGCAGGGGAAAACAGCCTGTAGTCAGCTCCGACGAGTTTGACTCTGAACCGGAAGGAGTGTACCGACACACTCGCACCCAGACCGGGGCCATTCCCCCGATCAACTACAATGCCCTAGCCCGGGGCATTGAGATTAATGACTCGCACTCTGCCATTGCAGAGTCGCAGGCCTCAAACTCTTCTATAGAGAAAGAGGCCTTCACATACATGACGAGCACTCCTGAGGAGACCGCTAAGCGCTTGGAGCTGCAAGCCCAGGTCCAGAAGGAACAACTCGAGATGATTCGTGCTCAGCAAGAATCCATCGACTCTCTCAAGCAGATGCTCGCACAGTTGCTCGAAGACAGGAGGAAATCTCCCCCTAGAAAGTCTAAGGGCAAACGAAAAGAGGGAGAAAGCTCATCTTCCGAACACTCCGAGAAGAAAGAGCAACCCACCTCTGGTTCATCTAAATCCTCGTCGCAGGAAAAGAACGATCAAGACCAGGGAAAAGTTCATTCTAAAAGAATGAATCAGTTGGAGCAGCGCCTTGAAGCCCTTACCAATCGGAAAGGTCTCCAAGAAGCAGGAGTGGTCCGCCCATATCCAGCCGAATGGGACCTGGTTCCATACCCGCCCAAGTTCAAGGCTCCAACCCTCCAAGCATTTGATGGGAAAGGTTCACCGAACCAACACATCTACTATTTCAAGTCCCAAACTAGGAATATGGTAGATAACGACGCCATCCTGGCGCGTTTATTCATCGGCACCCTAAAAGGGCTGGCCTTTGAATGGTTCATGAAGCTCCCAGAAGGTTCCATCAAGAACTGGGGTGATTTGGAGAAGCTTTTCTTAACACGCTTCTTTGAAGATGACTCGGAGGTCATCATGCCTACTGATTAGTACACAAAAGTGCATATTTTACATCATAACTTCCATGCATAATACAAATAAATAAGTGATTTTTACTCCTCTTCTCTACATATTTGCAGGTACACACTTAAAGGAGAGTTAGCCAAATTAATTACCTTAATTAAGCAATAATTAAGGTGATTAATTAAAGATTCAAGATAAAGCCAAATCCAAATCAGATCCAGAGAGATCCTCGCAACAAACCAAGATTCTAGAAGATCCACGTAGCCAAACTAACTTGCAACAACCTGTACCAGAAAAATCTGGATCAACGGCCAGGATCAAGCCGCGGGAACGCAAGTGGGCGCGGCAATCTAGGGTTGTTACGATCCCGGATTTTATGGCAACAACCTACTCTCTAGAAGCTTCTCATTTCGGCTATAAATACTCCACCTTCACCTGCGAGCTGAGAGTGATCAGAGAAGAGAGAGAGATTAGTGAATAGATTGTAATTTTGTTAGGTTTTGTTTAGGATTTTTAGTTCTCTCTAGGATCTTCTCCTCCCTAGATTTCATTGCAAGAGAGATTTGTATGAGAGAGAGAGCTTGTATCAACAAGGAGTGACAACTTGGAGCTATACAAGGATTGATCCATTCTCTACATATCTACTTGAGCTTGATTCTAGTTTGTCTTCTTCACTTGCTTTTATTTTGCTTTGTTACTTGCTTTGTTAATTTCTAGCAATTCAATCATGCTTTGCTTTGCTTTTGTAATGTCTAGTAGCTAATTTCTTGTTCCATGTACTAGCTAACCACTACTCTTGCTAACTCCTAACTCATGGGTGATTGCTTTACTTCATCTTGCAATTTGTATGATCTTCTCTTCTCCGATGGGTTTTGTTTCATTTCTTGGCAAGAATCTTGTTGTAATTCTCCATATGATTCATGTGTGCCTCATGTAGAGCCTAGTCTTTGAACTAGTGCCTTGATGGAACATGGAGATGGAGCACCAATATGCTAATTGATGTACAACTTCACTACTTCCATTAGTGAAAGTTGTATGTTCTTCATTTGCATCCCTTGAGTGTATCTCTTGTGATTCCATTAGTGAAAGTCTATCTTGTAGGCCGATGACCATCTATGGAGGCTACAAGACAAGTCCAAGAATGAATCCCCATCATCTTAGTGGGAAAGTAATTAGATCACAAGCAAGACAAATACATGCCGATGAATCAACATGAGGCACGCATCACTATCACGGAGTTTAGTTAGTTTAGCAAGGTAGTTAAGGTTAGCTAGTCATGGATTTCTTGCATTCAAAGTTTTCTTGATTTTACTTTCTTTTTAGTTGTTAGTTCAAATCCATCTCAATCTTGATTTCTCCCGATTTCCACCATGAACATAGCCACTAATTCTTTTATTTGTTTTTCTTTTGATTCTTTATTCTTGTAAACAAAGAAGAGTTCTCGTTTTATCTTCTCACGTGTATCGTAACGTTTCTACACTAGCTCTCCCTGAGATCCGACTCGGTATAGCCCTAGGCTATAGCGGAGACAAGAAAGGGTACATCAATCACATTCTATACACATAATAAGTACGCCCTTTTCCGTCTTAATCAAATTGGCGCCGTTGCCGGGGAGAGCGACGGTATTTTTAAAAGTGAGAAACTAAACGATTCTTCTTCTCTGTTGCAGGTGACAGGAGAAGAAAACAGGAAAATATCTACAGCAGAAACATATAAGTGGACCTGGGACTCTGCTCAAGAAAGCAGAGCCCAGGATCCCTCTGGAGTGCCGCGGATCCACAAGCTTTGCCGTGGAAACGCGGCACAACAGAGTGCACTTCTAACCAAATTTTTGCAGGGGCTTCTGCTCTGCAAGATACTGCTGCCTATATACTTCATTTCCTGTATACTTCACTGTATTCCTGTTAATTAATTCAACAGTAAGAAATTGGTTGATAATTGCTAAAAAATTGTTAGACATCTTGCATTATAGGCACGTGTCTTTCAATTACTTTAAATTTACTGTTGAAGAGTGCGTGGGACAAGGTACGTGATTCATTGCATATAGACTAAGACTCACTCTTTGTTTGATTTTTCTTACTTGGAGTGAACCTTGTTTGTTTCTATATCGTACACTTGCACAATTAATTCTAAGGGCAATTCCTGTAAATAACATAAGGTGGGGGAGGTCATTACCCTTTCCTTAGCCCGGAAATCATTTTCCCCACGTACTCACAATCCTAAGCTTGTAAATAAAATTTGATAGACGTTGGCCCTAGGGACATCCGGACTCGCTTAGGAGATTTTCCTAAGGGGGAAAAGTGTTGGAAATTGACTTCTGTAAAATCAGTGTCTAGGAAAGGGGTTGAGGGCCGAAAGCCCGAAGGTTGCTGGTTACTTAATTAAGGAACGTCTCCGGACGGAAAACCTCCCACCAACCTTACCCTTCCCTGGCTGATTTGCTTATAATCAGAGTCCACACCAAACCTCCTGTGGACAGTCTATTTAGGAGTCACCTAGGACCAGAAACCCTAGACAAGCTTGGATTGATTTTTCTTTTGTTGTTTGTTATTTTTTCTTTTTCGCTGGTGTGATCGGTGTACGTTGTTTGTGATTGTATATACGACAGTGGTTTTGTGATCCTAATTCTACACTTGCACATACACAACCACTTCACATCATGACCAACAACGTCTCACTTCAAGATCGATTCTATCCGATTCGCACCTCCATTCCTTCATGCATTCTTCTCCCCGAGCCTAATGGAAATCATTTTGAGCTGAAACCACAATTCATTAGTACACTTCCCCGATTCCATGGTCTTGAGTCTGAGGACGCGTACCTCTTTATTCGTGAGTTTGAAGAGGTATGCCAAATGATGAGAATATCCCAACTTTCTGAGGATGCTGTTAGGTTACGGTTCATACCGTTTGCACTTAAGGATTTAGCTAAGAAATGGCTTTATAGTCTTCCTGTCAGTTCCATATCTTCATGGGATGATTTTGTTAAGGTCTTTCTTAGGAAATTCTATTCTATCCACAAAACAGCCCTCATGAGAAAAAACATAATGCAATTCAAGCAAGAACAAAATGAACCTTTCTGGAAATATCTTGAGCGTTTCAAAGACCTCTTAGCCCTATGTCCCCATCACGGCATAGAGAAATGGCGGCTATGCCAGATTATCTATGATGGATTAGATTACCAAACAAAAACACTTTTAGAATCTATGTGCCAAGGGGAATTTCTGAAGAAAGATGAACATCAGGGGTGGGATCTCTTTGAAACCCTAGCTGAGAAAACCATTCAGTGGGAGTCATGCCCTGATAAACCGACTCCCACCACTTCCAGAACTGGTACACAATCCAAAGAATCCTCTCTAGCTTCAGAAACCAAGATCACACAATTAATGAAGAGGATAGAGTTGCTTGAGTCAATAGGGAATTCTGTGGTCAACCAGGTCAACCCATTGCCTTTGATTAGACCAGGTTGCACCAAATGTCAAGACCTTAGCCATGTTGTTGAGGAGTGTCCATTGTATCAGCCCCCATTTCAGGAGAACATGAATGCAGTATTGACCAGACCCAATCATCATCCATACTCCAACACTTACAATTCAGGATGGCAGAACCATCCAAATTTTTCATGGAGTCAGTCTGGTCCTGAGCATCATATGCCACCACTTCCACATCTGTACAATGCTCAGTTTCATCCATCCAGTTTCGATCAGAATTCACTGTATATTCATCCATCTCAAAGTCCACCACAGTCATATCAGGACCCACCACCATATTACCAATCACAGTTCCAATCTCCATATCCTCAACATCCACCCCAAAATAATTCTGAAATATCTGAGTTGAAACAAATGATAGAAACCTTAACAAAGAACCAGCAACAGGAGTTGAATGAAATGAAGGTCCAGATCAAGCAATTGGCTGAGAATCAAAAAGGACTGTTCTTAAGCCAGCCATTGCTAAATCCCAAAGTTGAAAATTCAGGACCCAGTCACTGTCATGCCATTCATACCCTGAGATCTGGTAAACAAGTTGACAATAAGGTTTCTAGTCCACAATCTCATCCAGTACCAAAGCAAACTCCTCATGTCCCAATGTCACCAACTTTTGACAACCCATCCTCTAGTACAGAGCCATCCACTTCCAAAGCCAAGGGGAAAGAAAAGGTAGATGAGCAACCTTATAAGCCTAGAGTACCATATCCAAATAGGCTTCTAAATAATAAGTCAAATGCTCACATGGAGAAAATAAAAGAAACATTCAATAAGGTCCAAATCAATGTCCCTCTTCTTGATGCCATTCAACAAGTGCCTTCATATGCCAAATTTTTGAAGGAAATGTGCACCAAGAAGAGGAAGACCCAAGTCCCTAAAAAAGTCTTCCTTGCATCATCCATCAATGAGCTGCTCACTGGTCCAATTCCTGTTAAGTACAAAGACCCAGGGAGCCCCACCATTTCATGCATCATAGGACAGACTACCATCAATAGGGCACTTCTTGATTTGGGGGCCAGTATCAATCTCCTACCTTTCTCTGTGTACCAACAATTAGGGTTAGGTGATCTCCTCCCGACCCAAATGACCATCCAATTGGCTGATCGCTCTGTTACTAAACCCAAGGGGGTAATTCAAGATGTCCTGGTCAAAATTGGAGAATTCTTTTATCCAGTTGACTTTGTTGTCCTTGAAACAAAACCAGTATCAAATTCAAATCAAAGGGCACAAATTCCTGTCATTCTGGGTCGACCATTCCTGGCTACTGCAAATGCAATCATTAATTGCCGGAATGGATCAATGAGGTTGACTTTTGGTAACATGACACATGAACACAATGTCTTCCACACACAGCCTCACAAAACAAAAGATCAAACATTTGAGGTTAATTTCATTAGTAACAATTGTGAGGAGGAAGGTGAAGATCCAAAAGATGAGTCACAACCTTGTGATTCTCTTATCCGAGTACCCTTTAAAAAGGGGAAAGTTGATTTGGATATCTTCACTTTCAATGAGCCAACTGAGACTGTATTTGAACCTCCAATTGATATATCATTTGAAGACTTGTTTGCTGAAGAGATTATGTGCTTAGATGAGTCAACTCGGGGTAAGTTAGCTAATTGTCCACTTCCGGATGTTGACTTGAGCTTTGAAGAATTATATGGAGAGGAGTTAAAATTTCTAAACACTGGAAGTGATGAGATTCTGAGTGAGAGTGGTGATAAGGACTTTGTGTGTGAACGATGTGGTGGAAAGAGTATGAATGAAAATAACAACAAATTGAAACTGGAATCACCTAGGGTAAGAACAATTCAGACCGTTTCCCAATGGAGTTCAAGAAAGAGAACACATTGGAACGATGGGAAACGGGCCAGAGGGAAGCGACCAAAAACCCAGGTGAGAGTTACATTTGTATATTCCTTGTAAATAATTTTTCCTACCTCTTACCTATTTCATGCATACATTCACCATAATGCATTGAGGACAATGCATGAAATAAGTGTGGGGGAGGGTTTACTAACATAGGATTTTCTTTTCTTTATAGGATTTTTATTTTTTAGGACTTTTATTTTCTTTTTAGGTCTTTTATTTTTAGATTTTATCTTTTTTCTATTTTTAGATTTTATCTTTTTTCTAGATTTTCCATTTTCTTTTTAGATTTTGCTTTTCTTTTAGAAAAATATAAATAAAAAAAAAAGAAACAAAAATAAAAACTTTTTGAAATAATAAACAAAGTTTTGCTCTATTTTAAGAAAATTAAGATGTATCTTAGAGATTAAGAAAGCCTTAATTATGACATCTTAAACCTAGTTGAAGTAATAGATCTTGTTTTAGATTATAGGATAAGTAAGTAAAATTGGTGAGATATTCTTATCTTGAATTTTTTGCCTTAGATAATATGCACTTCACACTTACACATTTCTTGGGATGGAAACAAAGACCAAAAATGCCATATATATAAAATAAAAAAAAAAAAAGAAAAAAATAAATATATAAATAAAGCATCACTTATTAAGCTGGGAAATTGTGCCTCAAGAAGCATAATGACTCACGCCTAACGGTGATCTCACTTATTAAGCTGGATAATTGTGCCTCAAGAAGCATGATCATTCACGCCTAACGGTGATAAAAAAATAATCCCCTTTAGTTTTGTGGCCTTTTCTACTCGAGACCTTAAACCCGAGGGATGTTTTCTCATCTGGTGCCCTAAGACCGTCTGGTTTGGGAGTCATCGGTTAAAGGCTCGCTACAAGGGTAGACTAGAAAGCCTAAACTAAGGGAAGAAAAAAAAAGCAGAAAAAGAAAAAAAAATATATATATATATAAATAAATGGCTTTATGGTTGGAGTTGAAATCCCAGAAATTTTCACTGAGCACGGTGTGCATATTATCTAGGTTTTATGAAAGATAAAACTATTCAATCCAATTTTGAATTCTTACCTTAATTAAAAACAAGATCTTGCATGGATACTAAGTTTAAGGAAGAATGATTATAGGTGGACTTATGACCTAGGATCACTTATATTTTCGCAAAAATAGTTCGTAAACTTGTCTCTTATTCAAAATGCGTTTTCGAAAATACTAACATTTGTCTTCTTTCTTTATGGATTTTGTGGGTGTAATCCGCTGAAAACCCTCAGGAGACAACACTCCTCCTCTAGGGTAACCTAGAGGTTTAACGGCTTGTTGCACATGCTCAGTGCAATCGCGTCACCTGCGAAAGTGGTGTAATAAAACTGGTAGTTTAGATTTTTCTTTTCTTTTTCTTAGTTTTGCTCGGGACGAGCAAAAGAATAAGTGTGGGGGTGTGATTAGTACACAAAAGTGCATATTTTACATCATAACTTCCATGCATAATACAAATAAATAAGTGATTTTTACTCCTCTTCTCTACATATTTGCAGGTACACACTTAAAGGAGAGTTAGCCAAATTAATTACCTTAATTAAGCAATAATTAAGGTGATTAATTAAAGATTCAAGATAAAGCCAAATCCAAATCAGATCCAGAGAGATCCTCGCAACAAACCAAGATTCTAGAAGATCCACGTAGCCAAACTAACTTGCAACAACCTGTACCAGAAAAATCTGGATCAACGGCCAGGATCAAGCCGCGGGAACGCAAGTGGGCGCGGCAATCTAGGGTTGTTACGATCCCAGATTTTGTGGCAACAACCTACTCTCTAGAAGCTTCTCATTTCGGCTATAAATACTCCACCTTCACCTGCGAGCTGAGAGTGATCAGAGAAGAGAGAGAGATTAGTGAATAGATTGTAATTTTGTTAGGTTTTGTTTAGGATTTTTAGTTCTCTCTAGGATCTTCTCCTCCCTAGATTTCATTGCAAGAGAGATTTGTATGAGAGAGAGAGCTTGTATCAACAAGGAGTGACAACTTGGAGCTATACAAGGATTGATCCATTCTCTACATATCTACTTGAGCTTGATTCTAGTTTGTCTTCTTCACTTGCTTTTATTTTGCTTTGTTACTTGCTTTGTTAATTTCTAGCAATTCAATCATGCTTTGCTTTGCTTTTGTAATGTCTAGTAGCTAATTTCTTGTTCCATGTACTAGCTAACCACTACTCTTGCTAACTCCTAACTCATGGGGGATTGCTTTACTTCATCTTGCAATTTGTATGATCTTCTCTTCTCCGATGGGTTTTGTTTCATTTCTTGGCAAGAATCTTGTTGTAATTCTCCATATGATTCATGTGTGCCTCATGTAGAGCCTAGTCTTTGAACTAGTGCCTTGATGGAACATGGAGATGGAGCACCAATATGCTAATTGATGTACAACTTCACTACTTCCATTAGTGAAAGTTGTATGTTCTTCATTTGCATCCCTTGAGTGTATCTCTTGTGATTCCATTAGTGAAAGTCTATCTTGTAGGCCGATGACCATCTATGGAGGCTACAAGACAAGTCCAAGAATGAATCCCCATCATCTTAGTGGGAAAGTAATTAGATCACAAGCAAGACAAATACATGCCGATGAATCAACATGAGGCACGCATCACTATCACGGAGTTTAGTTAGTTTAGCAAGGTAGTTAAGGTTAGCTAGTCATGGATTTCTTGCATTCAAAGTTTTCTTGATTTTACTTTCTTTTTAGTTGTTAGTTCAAATCCATCTCAATCTTGATTTCTCCCGATTTCCACCATGAACATAGCCACTAATTCTTTTATTTGTTTTTCTTTTGATTCTTTATTCTTGTAAACAAAGAAGAGTTCTCGTTTTATCTTCTCACGTGTATCGTAACGTTTCTACACTAGCTCTCCCTGAGATCCGACTCGGTATAGCCCTAGGCTATAGCGGAGACAAGAAAGGGTACATCAATCACATTCTATACACATAATAAGTACGCCCTTTTCCGTCTTAATCACCTACCCTTTAGCCACCAAGCAGCGAAAGGGAGAGTCCGTTAAGTCTTTCGTGGAAAGATTTCAGAACGTGGCACTCCGATGTCCGAGCGGTATGACCCAGGTTACCCTGGTGGAAACATGCCGCCACAATCTCCAAACCCCACTCCTTACTCAAATAGGAGTTGCTGAAAGCCGCACCTGGAAGCAATTAGTCCAACAAGGTGAACAGGCTGAGGAGATTGTCGCCCGCGTCAGAGCGGAAGAAAACAAACCCAGGCCTGAAAGGTCAACGAGGCGTGTGCCAGACACGTCCCTCCAAGCCAAAAGGAAGGATAACTTGGCAGCAGAAATCAAATCCCTTGTTAAACCTCAACCGGTCAAGGGTAGTGGCTCTTCAAGCCAATCACGCGCCAACAAGCAGTATTCATTCAAGGATGAACATGTCGACTCGCTCTTCAAATTACTCAACAAGAGCAATCGACTGAAGTTTCCTGAAGCTAGGCGCCCCGAGGAAGTCGGTAAAACCGATAATCCCAACTACAGCATGTATCACAGGATGTTGGGACACCCTACCAAGAGCTGTTATGTCTTCAAGGACATTCTTCAGGCCCTGATTGACGCGGAGGTATTGAAACTCCGACCAGAGCAGAAGAAGGTGACGGCTAATATGACGTCAGTTCTCCAGTTTGGGAGACAACCCCCAACACCCTCTGGAGTAGTCCCTATCCCAAGAGGAGAGCTGAGAATGGTCAACACAGACCCTCACCAGCAGTAAGAAAAGGGCTTGGTACCTGTTCCCACACCTCGGGGAGAAGTCATGTGGGTTCATCCCGACCTTATTGATGGCCAGCAATGGACTACTGTAACCAGCAGGAAGTCCAAAGGCAAAGCAAAGGCTTCATCCTGCAACGTGGTGTGTGCCTCTTCTCGAGAAGCGGAAACTGATATTCCCTCGCTAACCGACTCAGAAGAGGAGACAATAGTTCTGGCCGCAGAACCCAGTCAGCTGGTGGCAGAAACCCGTTCGGGGCAGCCATATTTGAAAAAGTATGGCGAAGTGGCGGTAACTCCTCCAAGACTCGCTGCAGAGCCAGCCAAGCCCTCCACGAAGCAACCCGGGGAGAAACAGAAAGAACTTCGGTTTTCTCGAGTTCTTTCAAAAGACATAGCGGAAGGATCCATGGCACCTTACCGCTTTGATGTCCTGGCTCAGTTGGCCAACATCCCGGCGCGGATTACTCTTTATGAGCTCCTTAGGCTATCAAAGTCGACCAGAGAGGCTCTACAAGAAGCTCTGGCCAATGCTGAGGTCTTCATGACCCAACTACCAAAGGAGGAAGATGTAGAGGATTGCCTCCACGCCTCCCAAAATATTCCCTGCATCACCTTCACGGCAGATGATATGCAAGTCAAAGGGAAGCATGATCGACCCCTTTACTTTGCAGGGTATATTGGATCATCTGAGGTGAACCGCATTCAGGTAGATCCCGGGTCAGCATTGAGCATCATGCCTCGCCGGGTCATGCAACATTTGGGGATTCCTACTCATCGTTTGAGCCCTACTCAGACGACCATTTATGGGTTCAATGCCAATAGTACCCGTCCAATGGGGAAGGTCAAGCTCAAATGCCAGATTGGAGATCTAAAGTCGGAAGTAACATGCTACGTCATCGACGCCGACACTTTCTACAATCTACTGTTGGGGCGGCCGTGGATTCACCGCAACTCCATCGTTCCCTCTACTTCCATCAAGTCATGAAATATATTGACGAAAGTGAAAAGGTGCAAACGTTGATTGCCGAAAGGCATCCGTTCAAGGGAGTCGAGAATTATTTCACGGACTCCTTACTGTATCAGGATCCCGTGGGGACGGATGAAGTCCCGCAACCAGAGGATCCAGACTCTGGTAATGAAGCTGACACCGAGGCAGAAAAAGAAGAGTGCTTGTGGGAGTTGGAACCACTTGTAAAGAGCATTAATAAGCTCGATGTTGATAATACCACCGACGATGTAGGCGGTTGGTACATTAATGAAGAATTAGATTTAGCGTATTTTACTGTGTTTGCTTCTGATTCCGTACCGTCAGACACTAACACCGAAGTAGATGATGATCTCTGGTCGATGCTTTGACATCATTGCATGTACCAGTGAAATCATCCTTCGAGACATACCAAGATAATGGTAACGCGCAAGAATCTATATTTATGGTTCCAGCAAGATGGAAAGGCCAAAAATCAATTCTTTTTGAGCAAATCTCGTCTGAACTAACGCCCCACGAAGAATCAGAAGGCGAGGAGGAATCCCCTCAGTTCGGTCATTATGAACCAAAAGCACTCAGAATGATGAAATGCATGGGGTATGACCTAACAAGCAGACTTGGGTTGAACTTCGGCAAAGGAAGAAGAACGCTACTTCGCTCCTTTGTGCCGAAAGGGAAAGCCCCCGATTATTATCATCGGACGTGCAGGGGGTTAGGCTATGTATCAACTCCGGTCCCATCAGCCTCTGATTCTCGAGAATCATCAAGCGACGATTACTCTTCAGGCACGTCATCATGAGAGTCAGATGTCAGTGTCGGCAACATCTTCGGGGAACTTTCAGTGAACATCGTTTCAACAAGCCACCTGGAAGACGGAGATGAAGAAATGATCCAATCCGATACAGATCCTTGGATCAAACATTTAAATACTCTTTGGGATACCCGCTTTGAACAGCGAGAGCCACCCACAGAAGACATGGTTGTTCAGATTAACCTAGGAGATGAGGCTAACCCTAAGCCCATCTTCATAAGCGACGGCCTGTCACCGTCGGAGAAAAAGGATCTAATATCTCTTGTTCAAGAGTATAAAGATGTCTTCGCTTGGAATTACGAAGACATGCCTGGACTTGATCCTCAAGTGGCTATGCACCGCCTCAACATCAATCCGGACGTAAAGCCTGTCAAACAACAACAGCGACGGTTCCGTCCAGAAATAATGGAAGCAATTCAATAAGAAGTCAGAAAGCTCATAGATTCTGGCTTCATCAGGGAAGAGCAACATCCCGATTGGGTAGCCAACATCGTCCCCGTTGCTAAGAAAAATGGAAAGATCCGGATCTGCATCGACTTCCGTGATCTAAACAAGACTTGTCCCAAAGACGAATTCCCACTGCCAATCACAGACGTCATGATTGACAATACTTGTGGATTCGAACGAATGTCCTTCATGGACGGGTTCTCAGGATACAATCAAATCAAAATGTATCCTGACGACGAAAAGCACACCTCCTTCAGGACACCATTGGGGGTCTACTGCTATACCTTCATGCCCTTCGGACTGAAGAATGTTGGGGCAAGGGCTATGAACGCCATTTTCCAGCAGCAAATGCGCAAAACAGTGGAATGCTATGTTGATGACATTGCGGTAAAAAGTCGCGCTAAAGGTGATCATATCACTGATCTAAAGGTTGTCTTCGACATCATACGGGCCCATCAGTTGAAGATGAACCCTACCAAATCCTTCCTGGGGGTGGCCAGCGGCAAGTTCCTAGGGTTTGTAGTGACTTCCACAGGAATTCATTTAGATCCGGAACAGATTCGCGCTATCCAAGAGATGCAACCCCCGAAGAATCTCAAGGAACTCAGGGGATTGCAAGGACGATTGGCATACATCCGCAGGTTTATCTCAAATCTCTCCGGAAGATGACAACCCTTCGCTAAGCTAATGAAGAAGGGTGTTTCGTTCATTTGGGACGACGCTTGCCAACAAGCATTTGAGGAAATCAAGCAATACCTCACACAACCACCAGTCCTTGCAGCTCCGATATCCGGAAAACCTTTCCTGGTATATGTCCGAGCAATGGATCATTCTTTGGGAGCTCTACTAGCTCAGAATGATGATCAAGGACGAGAGCAAGCGATCTACTATCTGAGTAGAATAATGATCGGAGCCGAACATCGGTACAACCCGATCGAGAAGGAATGTTTGGCACTGGTGTTCGTCATTCAGAAAATGCGACACTATCTGGCAGGCCAAACCATAAATGTCATATCAAAAGTCAACCCCTTGAGGTTACTCATGACAAAGCCTTCATCGCTAAATGGCCGACTGGAAAAATGGGCCATATTGTTATCGCAATATGAAATGCACTTTTTACCACAGAAGGCCATTAAAGGACAAGCGGTGGCAGATTTCCTGGCTGAGCATCCAGATCCGAGGGCAACCAAACTTTACGACGATCTCCCAGACGAGGTCGCTGAACCTGCCAGACCCAGACATCCTTTGAAAGACAGGTGTGGCAACTTTTCTTTGATGGTGCATCAAGAACAAGCCCAAAAGGACACATAGTCGCAGGAGTAGGAGTTGTACTCGTCTCCCCGCAGAACTATGTGATTCCTCGAGCTGTCTCATTAACCGAACCTTGTTCCAACAATGTGGCGGAGTACAATGCTCTTTTGATTGGGATGCAACTCGCCGATGAGATTGGCGTTAAAAATCTCGAGGCATATGGTGACTCCAAACTCATCGTCAACCAAGTTCGCGGGGAGTACGAAGTCAGACATGAAGACCTAGTACCCTATTACAATGCAACTGTCCACATGGCTGGGAAGTTTACAAACTTCTACATCGATCATGTACCGCGCAGGCAAAATGCGCATGCAGATGCCTTGGCATCCCTCGCTGCCTCTTTAGCTCTTCCGGCTGGAACAGTGGAGAAGATATTTGTCCACAGCCATGACCTGTATTGCCCGAGAATTGCTCCTGAGGATTACCAGGAGCCAACAGGAGATTCTCAAAGCAAAGAAGCGCTAGAATTGTCAACCGGTTCAGAGCCTAGAGACTGGCGATTCCCCTACATTGATTATGTCCTGTATGGCATCCTGCCTGAAGACACCAAAGAAGCGGCTGCCATTTGAAGGAAAGCCCCCAAATACTACTATAATGCGATTACGCGAACACTGTATCGTCGATCGCATGACGGGATCTTGCTTCGCTGCCTTTCACAAAAGGAGGCACAAGAAGTATTGAAAGAAGCCCATGACGGCATGTGTGGAGCCCATCAACCTGGCCCAAAACTTACATACCGACTCCAAAGGTTGGGATATTATTGGCCCAAGATGATCGCTGACGCCATCACCTATGCCAAAAGATGTCACGCCTGCCAAGTACATGGCGATTTCATCCATCAAGTACCAAGCTACCTTCACTCCACGGCTTCTACTTGGCCATTTGAAATGTGGGGGATGGATGTGGTTGGCCCTATCAGCCCTCCATCGTCAAAAGGGCATCGGTTTATTTTGGCCATAACCGATTACTTCTCCAAATGGGCTGAGGCCGTTCCTTTGAAGGAGGTGAAGTAATCTGATGTGATCAAATTTGTGAAACATCACGTCATTTACCATTTTGGGGTACCTCGGCGAATTGTCCACGACAACGGACCCCAGTTCATCAGTCAGGCTTTCCAGAGATTCTGCGCCAAGTTTAGAATCCAGAGTGTGTCCTCAACGGCATACTACCCCGCCGCTAATGGTCTCGCAGAAGCTTTTAACAAGACCATTGGCAAGCTTCTCAAGAAATTCGTCTCGAAAAGTCAACGTGACTGGGACGACAAGCTAGGTGAATGCTTATGGGCCTATCGCACAACTGTGCGAACCCCGACTAAATCTACGCCATTTTCTTTGGTATATGGGTGTGAAGCCGTGCTTCCACTGGAAATCCAAATTCCATCTCTACGCGTCGCCTTGACAGCGGAGATGACAACAGAGGAGAAGCATCGACAGCGACTCCAGGAATTGGAGGCCTTAGACGATAAGCGTTTGCAGGCCCAACAACAAATCGAGCTTTATCAAGCTCGAATTACCAGAGCCTTCAACAAGTAAGTTAAAGTGCGAATTTTCAAGAAAGACGATCTTGTCCTAGCTGTCAGAAAACCCATGGTGATGACGCACAAGACGAAAGGAAAATTCCAACCTAAATGGGAAGGACCATTCGTAGTAGAGTCAGTCTACTCAAATGGATCGTATTGCCTCATAACTTCAAATGGCGATACACTCATGATGCCGATCAATGGCAGATTCTTGAAGAAGTACTATCCTTAATAGTACTTCCCCTCCGATCAAGTTAAAAGTACACCTCTGATCAAAACAAGAAGAGCTTCTTCATTAACATCCGACGCCTCCGACGGCTAAAGATAGAGGAAAATGTTGGCTTTTAAGCCCAACATAAGTCTTCGACAACTCATCATGCTGAGGGGAATAGCATGGCTAGCCCAACTCAAACGGTAGTTAGTAAAGGCATATCAGACCAGTTGACAGCTGAGGATTTGCTAAAAATCCTAAGTGACATGTTCCCATTTGATCCGACGCCTCCAACGGCTAAGGATAAAGGAAAATGTTGGCTTCTAAGCCCAACATAAATCTTTGACAACTCATCATGCTGAGGGGAATAGCATGGCTAGCCCAACTCAAACAGTAGTTGGTAAAGGCACCTCAAATCCGTTGATAGCTGAGGGTTTGCTAAAAGTCCTAAGTGGACTTGACTCCACTCTCCCCTCCAAAATCCCTTACAAATTCTCATCCACAGAATGGTAGGTCTACGAAATACAGTCGTTACCAAGTTAACACTATACCTCTGGCACTTCAAACTTCACTTGCCAATTCTCATTAATAGAATGGCAAGTCTTCAAAATTGCTCATATCGCGAATCCAAATTTGTCAAGTTAACACTATACCTCTGACATTTTTAAACTCCACTTGCCAATTCTCATCAATAGAATGACAGGTCCTCAAATTGCTCATATCGCAAATCAATTTCTGTCAAGTTAATACCACACCTCTGACAAATTACTGTTAAGTTAACATTATACTTCTAAACAGTACATCAAGTTTCTGTCAAGCTAACATCACACCTCTGATAGTCACCTTCCTTCAAACTTCCATATCGAAGCTGAAATGAACGATGCTAAGTTTAACACTACACCTCTAGCATCTAGGTCATCGCCAAGTTCAACAATACACTTACGGCCATGACTTTTCCTCGGACTTCCTCGCTGAAGCCGAGATGAATAATGCCAAGTTCAAAATTACAACTCTAGCATTACCCTCATTGTCAAGTTAAACATTACACGTATGACAGTGACACTTTTAGTTTTCCCAAATAAAACTGAAAAGCTTTTGAGTCAAGTTAATATCACACCTCTGACTTACATTCTTGTCAAGTTAACATTACACTTATGACAAGACTACATTCAACCCGTTAAGTTAATATCACACCTCTAACGGTAAAGACTTTTCTAGACTCCCCGCGAGCCTAGTCTCACTTGTTGTTCTCCTTAACAGAACAACAAGTCTACTTTAAAAAAAAAACATTGTTAGGTTAACATTACACCGTTAACAGTGTTTTCATCAACTCTCCAGTTGAGCTTAAACCTTTGATAAAAGCTCATCTTCCCTGGGGGTACCAATTCAACCTGTCACTTTCTTTTTATAAAGTGGCAGGCCCACCAAAATTATCTTATCTCTGTCAAGTTAATATCACACCTCTGACAGCATTGTGGGGTTCCTGAAATAGGATCTTTTCTCTACAAAATTTGACTTGTTAAATTTTCATCATAGTTTTGACAAGCCAAAGATTCTTTACTTCTATGCGTCTGACCAAAAAGAGACGAGAGAGTTCAAGACAATAGAAGAGACAAAAAGAAAAGTGTCACTTTTATTTATATCCAGGCATATGAAAGTGATACAAAACGCTCTCTTATACAATGAGATTGAGTGTTACAGTTAAGGAGTACACAAAGAAGTCCCTCTCTCTCTCAGAGGTTGCACTCACTCCTCAAAGCTGCATACAATTCCAAGTACAAGATGTTTGGAAGGGCACCAAAGTAGGATCGGACATTGTGGCAACGATCAGAAGCTGGTTGCACCACGATGCATGATGTAAACATCGAAGAAGTCCCTGGTTGATCGAGAACAATGGTGTTTCTTGAGGTCAAAAGGCAGCATAGTCTTCTGATTCCACCTGACCATCCGAAGTGGGGGTATGATCCTTCGTTGAAGAACATCTCTTCCACCAGAAGGTCATTCAGTAAGCATGGAGTTTCCCTCGATGTCACTTCTGGGGTAAGAGACGAGGTTTTGAGACCTCACAGGGGATGCTACCCACCACTATATCCACCGCTACCCCCGTCGCCATCCTCACTCTGACCATGCCATGCCAAGAAGCATGACTGGTGCATTGAATCCAAAGAGATCTTGGCGAGGGTCCGGTCCCAATCTCCTGAAGGCAGGAGTCATGACTTCTTCTCCTGTGGTTGACCATCGACCAAGTTCGCTGGCCGATATATTCTCCCAAGGGCCCAGCGAACATGAAAAAGGATGATCAAGCCTACCTGCAAGAAGCAACAAAATTAGAAGATCTGAAGCTTAGTATACTTCAACAGAAAAACTAAGTGACAGACACAGTTATTGCTGAAATCGTCAGACGCAGGAATGACCCGCGCAGCGAACATCTGCGGCGGCAGAAATAGACGCGATCAAAGCTGTGACAACATACAGAATTCGACCACAGTTTTGTACCCGCGTCTAAAATATGAGACGCGAAGAGAATCAGACGCGAAAATTACCGTCTTTCTGTCGAATGAACAGGAGTTGCAAGATTCAGGCCTGAGACCTCCAGTCTGAGTTGAAATTCTCCTAAGTCGACAGCCTCAAGACGCGAGCTCTATGTGCAAAACCTACGGCCAGGCGCCTAAGTCTACTATACTCTCGTCCAGAGAAGTCTAAGTCAATAGCGTAACTTCCAAAAGAGGAAGGCACCAACTGACTTCAGGAGAAAATCCAGATGATGAATCTCTTTAAGAGATATCAAAATTCAAACTTAGTTGGACTAAAAAAATATCATGGCAAATTGGGACGGCGTACCCGCAGAGGCCTCTATTAAGAGTCGAATTCTCTGCATTGAAGCGCGGACATAAAAGGAGCTCAAAGAGACGCTTTCTGTTATTGAAATCACTTGACAGTGGTAATCTTCTGAAGAGACCAACAGAAGCATGAAAGCTCTGGGTCATCTTCATCCATGGAGGCAAGCCCCTGGTAAAGTCCTTGAAGGGAGAAGGCGGAATTTCTCAGGGCATTCGCTTTCAAAAAGAAAACAGTCTAAGTATAGACTGATACAGGGAGAGGGTGAGCCCTATTTATAGGCAGCCCATAATAACCATAATTAATGGTTCATCAATTAGAACCGTCGGCCTTAATGACCGCACGACTGTCAAAGCTCAATGGAAGGCTGACGCGTGGAGCGTCGCTTCGGGAAGCATCGAAGACGCTGGTCTCCAACCGCCAGCGCTGGTTTGACATTAAAAGGCATTAACGCCTAAGCCCAATGAAGAACCGACGCGTGGACAACCGCTTCGGGAAACAACGGATGATGCGGGTTCCCAATCGTCAACGAAGACTCGACGTTTGAAAATCTCACAGGATCTTTATGACAGGCTACACATAACGCCTGGGAAGTCGCACCAAACGCAGATGTGAGAGCCGCGTCCAGAGGCTCGCGCCTCTTTTTCAAAAAGTGGCGTCCTCCTTCATTCGAAGTTAGAAGACCCTTCGCGTCTCTTGGATGACTCAAAGTTGCTCCGCGTCTCTCGGACGACCCAAGGTTGCGTCCATCAACAAAAGGGACTCATTCTGGGGGTCTCAGTGGGAAAGCACATAAAGCTGCGTCCCGAAGCTTATATCTTCAGCAGAGAAGGCCTATCACCTTCACAAGTGTCTTGGAGCTGCGTCTACATGGACGATGATGGGTCTTGCACCGAGTCTCAGCGTCGCGTCCCTGACTGCGTCAATTTTAAGGGGCGTAAGACCACATTCTTAATGTATCCTGAACTCTGCGTCTGGATAAAGTTAAGGATTACGGCCAGTGAATCACACTCAAAGCTGCGCCCTTCGCGTCCGCTTGAACCGCGTCTTCACTGGCAGGTCAGAATCGCGTGCCTCAGAGTCGCGTCTCTTTTATGAATCGACGCTGCGTTTCATCAAAAGAACTTAGTTTTACCTAAGTTCAGTATTCACAGTCAGCCAGAGAGCACAACAAAAAAAACTGTGATTGAATCTGTCCACAGCGAGGCAATAAAAAAAAATTCTTTTTAAAGACTTTTATTATTCAAAAATGATAAAAGTAGATACAAACACTCTTGGTAAATAGAGTGTCCTTTTCTTTACAAGAAGAAAAAAAAGAAGGCTAAAAGTCCTGGTTCGCCAAAGAACGGATTTGTTTTCTAAGGCGATGTATCTCATGTTGGCGCGCCTTCTCAGCCTCTATGAGAGCTTGGGCCCACAGATCCTCCTCGGATAAAAATCTCTTCGCTTGTACTCGGAGGGATTCCAGCTCGGAGGAATAAACAGAGAGATTTGCTTCAACTTGCACCTTGGCAGCCTCTAACTCCGCTAGCCTCTTTTCAGAAGTAGCAAGCTTCTGTTCATTAAGAACAATCAAAGCCTCAGCTCTTGCTATAGCAGCCCGAGAGTCAAGGATAGCCTGCTTCGCAGCCTGCATGATCATCTCGGATTCCTTTGACTCGACCGCTAGCTTTTGATGATCAGCCTGGAAACCTTCGAGAAGACGGGTCCTTTCGGTTATCTTCTCTTTCACCTCTCTTCGCTCTTGCTCTTGAGCAACAAGGAGCCTATTCAGAGTTTCCTGGGCCACGTGAAATGAGCCAGCATTCTCCAGGGATCGAAGCTCTCTCAAGTTATGTCCTAACTGCTCCACCAGCAGCAGATACGCCTTGGCTGGTGAAGGGCCTCCGGCTAAACTGATGTTCTCGACCAGGTTTCCGAGAAACATTCGGGCGAATTCAAAGGAGCTATCCCTAGATAGGATGAAATTAATACATGATTGCATCGAGGCAAAGAACTGCTGCACCATCTGGCGTGTCAGAATCCCCATGGTATCACCACCTAAAGTGCTCCCTGATCCCCTTTCTATCACGAGGTGAGGGATGTAAGCCGATTCTTCCGGTACAGGAATCGGGCTGACCACGGGTGCGGCAGGAGCAAGAGTAGCCGCCGGCGCTTCTGGGGGTACTACGTCCGTAGAAACCTCCGCAACCGATGAAATGACAGTAAGCTCGACCTCTTCAGGGTCCTTGGCCGAGGTCTGAGATGTACGGCCTCCCGGGTAGGCACTGACCGCCAAGTCTCCTACCTGAGCTTCCTCAGTGCCCTCTGCAAATTACAAGAATATCAGCTACGACAGTAAAAGGAAAACATTCAAAATATCAATATTTCCTTACCCAGCTGAGGGTCCAAAGATGGCGAGTTCTTAGGCGAATCCTGCAGGGTGGAGGTCTCCCTGACTTCGATGATTGCCCTCTCTTGAGGCATCCCAGTAATAGGAGCCTCAACTCTCTCCTGCTGAGCCAGCTCCTGTATCATCTCCTCGATCTGGGAGGAAGCAGCGGCCTCGCTAACCACGACCCGCCCTGCGATATGAAGCCAAATAAAAAAAAAGAAAACGTCAAAATCCTTTTCCTAGTTAAAAGGATGAGTTAGGCGAAAAGAGTACCTTCAGCAGCTTTAGCAGGAATAACTACCGCTGGTGGTGACCCCGTCACCGGCTCACACCCATATATTTTCTCCTCCGAGATGTGTGAGAATTTACTCGGATCAGGAGGAGCGGGTTCATCGCCAAAGTCAACCTCATCGCCTGAATCATACCCTTCTTCTTCGGATGAAGAAGACGATAGTGCAACGCGAGAAGCCTCGGCAACCGGGGCCTTGCCACCAAATACCCCAGTGGTAGGGCTGGGGTCAACTACCCGAGGACTGGGGATTAATACACTAGGGGATCCAGGCTGTTGTGCCTCATCCCTCCTCTCGTGAGCTGAGGAAGACCGGGCTGAGTTGAGACCCCTGGAATCTCAACATCACCTCCGCTCATTATGTCGACTTCAAGCTGCTCAGCCTCGTCAGCGGCGGTGGGTTTGTCAGCGAACTCCCCTTCCTCTAAAATCCTGGGGCCCCTGCTGCGCAACCCACAGGTACGGACTAAGGAGGCGTCATCCTTATCTTCCGCTTCTTCCCTCTGTTTCTCAACACCAGAAGGGATGTCTTCGGACGGAGAAACTGCGGCCGCCAAGTCTCTCCGGACCTTCTTTGGCGCAGGCTCAACAGTGGAAGTAGAGCCTTGAGGACGCTTACGCGCCGCCTGTCGACCCTTTGCTGCTCGCGGCTCCTCCCTCGATACCCTTCTGGTCTCCTTCAGAGCCTTCCGATACTCCTCGACGCCTCGTGAGCGTTTGTTGGACCCCAACTTGGCTTCGTAAAATGCATTGATACTCTCGATGCATGAGTACTCCAGAGCAAAGTCAGGCGTTTGGTTGGCTTAGAAGTACCAGGTACAAAAGCTAAGGCTTGTACAGCCTTTCGGTTCCTTGGGGGGCAGACGAAAAAGCGCTTCCGTCCCTCCAGCCATGCTATAATACCAAGCCTGAGCACCTTCAAACAAGTTCCCACTGAAGGCGAGTCGAGCATTGGGGTTACCAACATATAATTGATCATAACCGAACTGTCGGGCGAAGCGATTCGGCATGTACGGCTCGATCGTGCACGAATTTCCTTGTCGGAAAAGCACATACCCGGACCGAATATTGACCAACCACCAGAAAACTCCCGATGACAGCCTCGTGAAGTTATCTGGATCCACGAAGTCAGCAAGTTTATCCCCGAAAGATGCACCAGTAATCTCGGGGAAGCAGCGATTGAGCTGGTAGTTCGAAGCAGTTAGAATGCACCTCCGACTGAAATACATATAAGTATTACACCAGCTTGAACCCTCCAACCGCTGTACGAAAGGGGTAAACCCCTCACTCCAAGACACCGGCGTCATCAGGGAGGGACAGTGCATAACGTACGAAGCCATTAGGTACGTGTAGGGAAGCTCAACCCGAGGGTTGGGACGCTTTACCGTCGGCCTCCCCTCTGAGTCAACAATCGCCTTACCCTGGGAGTCGACAGCCTTCTCTACTTTACATAGATTCTGAGTTAAGGCCCGCAACCCGCTTTGAATACCGGCCGCCATGGCCGGGAGGAGGGCTATGGGCCTACCATAAGCCAGGAGCACCGCCGGGTACACTACGTCGGCAACAATCACTTCATGTGGCAGTGTCGGCACCACACAGTGCTTCAACCACAACATAAAGAAGCCCGCCAACAGTGCTCGATTGGAGATAGGGGTCCGGGCTTGATGATAGAAACTTTCGAAAACCGTGTCAGGTTCGAAAGTATCCTCGTTCAACTCCATGGTGTAGGAGTCTACAGAAGCCTTGATCCTATTGGCAATCTCCTCGTCGGAGCGGGAGCCAGTCGGGTCACTGGATGGTCTTTCTGATTGACGCCATTAAACAAGTAGCTTGCCCAAGACAGCTGCTTGACTCCCCTCGTCCTCCAAGAGGTAATCTGGCCGCAAATGTGGAAGTGACATAACACCTCCCAATAAGTCTCGTACACCCGAGGAGACTCTTTCTTCAAAAGGTGAAGCTCCTCAGTGGTCGGGACGTATTCCTCATAGGGAGAGTCCCCCATTACCAGCCCCGAGACTTCGTACAACTCGTGCAGGGCAAGACCCATCTCTCCGACCGGAGTGAAGAATGTCCCCGTCAGAGGATTGTAACGCTCCAGGATCCCAAAGAAGTTTTGAGAACTTGGTGGAATACCATACTGCACGGCCCTGACCGCTTGGTACAATTCCACATGCTCCAACAGGCCTCCAAGATCGGCAAGGACGAAGCTCACCATCTTACCCCACCAATACTTCTCAGTAGAATGGATCCACCCGGGCGCACGGAAGTCGACCGGAAAATCACCCCCCACTTTCATGAATGCGTTGAGAAAGGTGGTGCCGAGTTTAGGAGTTTCTCCTACTGGGTGATCGGTCCTGAACAGCCCGGGAAACAGGCCGATAGCCTCCTTATCATGACCAGCATGATATACCTTCTTGGAGCCTAAGTTGCCGAGAGTAACCTCAGGGACGGGTCGGGAAAGTTCCCATGTCATTTTTCGAGGGACAGACATGTGCTAGAGATAAGATAGTGGGTACATCCTCTCCATGTTCGGAAGAAAGAACCTTCTATCCCCTATCTGACGGAGCCATTTATAATCTCCGTCATGCAAGGAATAGCCGCCCTCGCTAATATGGTCTCCAAAGAAGAAAGCAGGCTTCTCCATCGGAGCGTGAGCATTCGTTGTGAATGCCGCGTCAGTCATAAGCTCCCGAAAGGTTGCCGCGTCAACGTTGGAGAGCCTCTCCCTTCGCTCCTTCGACTTGTCGGCAGTCACAGGAGCAGTCCTTTGCAGCACAAAGGTTAAATCACGGTCAGCACCACCTATGTGCCCGAAGTGGCGCCTCTTGGAGAGTGGGTTGGAAGAGTGTCGCACTGCAGAAGAAAACGACACTTGATCAGAAATCTAATCAGAAATCTAAACGAAAACGTTAAGTGTTTATAATTCAGACGCAGAAGAGATACTGAACGCAGAAAATTGTCAAAATCCGCGTCCAGACCTGAGGACCCGCGTCCAGACCTGAGGCCCTGCGTCTAGACCTGAGGACCATGAGGCCAGCAGGGAGTCTGCATTTTAAAAATCCAAGACTTATGAAAAATCTCTAAGTACTTGGACTCGGTGCAAGATTCATAAAAACCAGCGTCTGATGTCACAGAACGCAAGAATCAAGTCTGCGTCTGGATCTTTCACAATTAGAAACATTCTAAGTGATGACTCCGGAACGCAAAGCTTACTGGCGCCCTATGTTCAACAAACAAGTACATCCTCAAGCGGATAAAAGCGGTAGGGTCATCAAACCCGCGCCTTGTTTGTTAACTCAAAAACCGCGTCTGAGAATCAAGCACGGTTTCGAATCCACGTTGGCGGTTCTCCTTCAAAGAAGGGATTTTTAGGGTTATAAGAATTTCATAAACCCCTCTAATAGCGAAGATCAAGCCTGATGGCGTTATACCTGAGATAGGGGCTTTCTGCATGGAGGAACCGCCCTTTGGGTCTCAGTGACGACCGCCTTCGACGATGAAGCAGTTCGCTTGGCCTTGGGTGCCATTGCGAATCAAGAATCTAATGCTAGACGGAAGAGAAGAGAACAAAGAGAACTTCTTTCCCAAAACCCTAGCAAGATGCATGCGAAGACGAAAGAGAAATTAATGATGACTCTTGCCATTTATAGGCACAGCGATTCGCAAAGATACGCGGCGCTTGGCTCGATTGACTCAACGGCGAATCGTCTTTTGACGCGTGGACAGCGCATTTAACACAGCGTGAAGTTCGCACGCCAAAAAGAAGGTGTCCCGTCGGCTCCACAGGACACGTGGCAATGCACTCATGGTATGGCACAGATTCGCACCCAACAGTCGCGCCTCTTCAATGGACGCATCCCTTCAGTGCAACCATTGTTGCGTTCAGAAAGTCGCATCTTTACTCAAAAAAGATGCGTCCCTCCGAAGTTCGCATCCTTCCAATCAGCCCAAGAATCGCGTCTGTCTTGTAGAATATCAGTCGCGTTCTCATTCCAAAAGATGCAGCCCTATGAAAGTCGCAACTTTAAAGCTGGCGTTCAGTCATTGCTTCTGCAGAACAGTTCAACAGTACACTGGCACAAGCAGACGACCGTCCACTCATGGCTTAAAGTGCACCCATGACAGACTTAAAGCAATCGGGGAGGTTTAGACTGTGCATCTAGACACTCAACACGATCAACTTTGGTGGCTTCAAAGAGTTCCACAGTACACTCACGAAGACCATACTCCAGCCAAGATCAAACCCGGAGCATTGACAGTCCAGTCATAAGGGCGAGTTCAGCTAGAGTCCAAAGTATTTGAAATCCGTCTCACTTAACTGCGGAATATCGAAAACTTTGGAGGGGGTTCTGTAGGCTGTCTAAAAATCACTAAAAGACGAGCCATTAAAAAGCAGAATTCCAAGTTCTAGACGCAAAGCCAATTTTGGCCGCGTCTCAGCCGCACCAAGGCGCGAGGGTCGAAACCCGCGTCTCATCAGCACCAAGGCGCGAGGGTCGAAACCCGCGTCTCAGCAGCACCAAGGCGCGAGGGTCGAAAGCCGCGTCTCAGCAGCTCCAAGGCGTGTCGCGTCTCAGTTGTAACCATCCCGATTTCGGGGCCAATCACGGCCCACATAACGGGAAAAGTTATCACCTATTATGGAGTGTTTTTAGGAGGACGTACGCCCCTGAAACCCCTATAAATAGCCCCGTCGCTATGAAGAAGGGGTCGGAGGATTTTTGGGGAGAAAAGAGCTCTGAGAGAAAAGAGAGAGAGTTCAACCCTTCAGAGAACTTGCTATGTTCAAGTTAGCCTTTGCCGACAATCTCTTTGAGAGTTTTGGTCGACAGAGCTGTGTTACTCCGTCAACCACCCGAAGAGAAAAGCCCCGGAAGATCTCAACGTTCACCCGGTCAACGGAGAACAAGATTCACTCTCCACCGCCACTTGAAGAACCCAGCCTTAAACAAAAGGAGGATTCAAGACTCAACATCCTCCCTCCCTTGTAATCAGAAGACTGATCTGTTGTAATTTTCTATCCAATCAAAAGAATTTTATAATCGAATCCTCCTTTTCCGACGCATACAACTGTAGGCCCTCAGGTGGATGGGGGCATTCGCGAGATTTGTGTAGCTGCATGATCTTCGTGTGCGAATATGTTGTAACAGTCGTGATTGCTGGCGTGATGGTTGAGATTGCATGCAGGAAATTTCTTAATTGTCTACCTTAAACCTATGGACGTTACACGTTTTCACGTGGGAGGAAGAGGTGGTATGATTGCCGGCGGAGATCTCAGCAATTTTTACTAAGGGCTTTAGGGTGAAGTTAGGGATGTTGGACTGTTGGTGACTCCGGAGACTGATGCTTTCGGAACATGGGGCTCGCTCCGGGATAGCTCTGAGTGACGCAGAGTTTTGGAGGTTAATTTGAGTTCAGACTAGAGTGGTCCTGGAAACTATGAATGCTCTCGGAGGATCTGATGTGACGGAGACAGTTGATTGTTGTGAAAATTTAAAAAAGAGAACTTGGTTGCTTGGATACATGGTAATATCTTGCTGAGGGTCAATTTTTAACCACTACATCTTTTTAAAAATAAAAGTGGTATAAGTAAGGTTGCGAATACGAATACGAGAATCGGATACCATACAATACAAATATGCAGACGTGAAAAATTTACAAAGGAACCATCAATATGTACACATCATGGATACAACAGCTAATTAATGTTATTTATATATATTAATATATAATTATAATATTTTGTTATTTGATTATAAAAAATGTTCTATACACTTTCAACCGACACATTTTTCTACACAAGACTAACACTAAAGGGCCCTCATGAATAATATTACGTTTTTTTTTTATGCTAGGACCTTTATATATATTGCTCTAGTGTAAAAAAGTGTAGGTTGAAAGCGTGCAAAAAGAGTATTTCTTTTCAATTATTGAGAAAAAAATGTAGGAGTTTTGGAATAAGTAGAAAGAAAAGACTGTATAAAGTTAGTGGGTTGTGGGGGGGTTAAAATCATTTTTATTAACTTATCACTTGTATTAAGGTGTTATCACATGGATATTGATCGATTTTATTTGAACTTGTGAAACCTAGAGAAATCTATGAAATATTAAGTCTACATCTTATTTTGTTTCAAGCTCCATACTTGTTGAATTCATACACAAGTATCCAACGAGGATCCAATCCAGCAATTGTTGGTATTGGATACATATTTGATATTCGTACTTGACCTATTTCTAAGAATTGGTCCATCAATGGGTTTCATAGTTGCAATGTTCCTTTCTTGTAAATATTGGTATGCTCTTAACTCTTTTATTGAGCAAATTATTTCCTTCTCCTTGAACTTAAAGCTTTAATAAGGATGTGTTTGGTACACATGAATTCACATGAGAATACAAGATTCCATGCGCATTTCGTGTTTGGTATAAGCTTAATTAATATATTTTGGAAAATATTGGATTTTCAAATTCTCTCTGTAACGACACGATCCCGCGGATATGGAGACGTCACGGCGATGTACATATGCAGGGCAAAATTACACTCACATACGTACGTTAAGTCTCAGTACAGAGAAACACGATATAAATTCAGTTTAAATAAGTATAAGAATACCCGCAAAAGTAGTTAGTGATCACGATCGATATGAACTAGGAATAAATAAGGAAATAAAGAGAGAATAATAAAGAAACCTATAAGTGATATAAATGATGTGTCTCTTATTTATATCCCATGAAATATCAAGTACTACGATATCTCGAATTTCTAGCTAGGGCATGCAAACCCAGGGTCATCAGAAAGCGAACTAGTGAGTAGCAGAATGAAGGAAGAAGTAATATATACTATAATAGTAATACAATCACGATATTATATAATATATGTTTAAATACCAATGATACAATATAATTATACTAACAATCGAGATATATACATAGATATAAACAAGTGTTATATTAGCAATATAACATTATAAATGCCTAGCATGCTAAAACGGTGTTAGTTCTACAATATTATCCAATTATATAATATTAATATCAATTAATATTATCGAGAAGAGTCTTATATATCATCAAACCTTATATTATTATGTTATACCAATAAAATTAATTTGTTTAAGTAACATATATTGAGTTTTATTATTTTATATTTATTATTTAAACTAATAGTAACAGTAACATGAAGGTATCTGTTGGCCCAAAGGTCTTTCACCCGAGTTTTGATGATAACTAACTTATGAAGTTATGTTACCAATAATCATGTATTTATTAAGTTTTAGATATAGATCAAGATCATTATTGGGTTTAGTTTCAACAAAGGATTCGAAGTCAAGATTCAAAGCTATCACGTGTTAATTTCAAGAGCTCACGCTTTAAGATCGCATCAAGTACTCGAGATGGAGTTAAGCTCTTTGGATCATGTTTGGATCGAGTTTTCTTGAAGAAGGTTTACAAGAAGACTTGTAAAGAGATTTTTTTGTTTAGTTGTTTAATTTAGATATTGTGTAAGGATAGAATAGCTTTAAGTTGCTCACGTATATATACACACACACAAGCTTACAGTTTGGTTTTCGATTTAACCATTTCACTATCAAGATTATATCTATTTAGTTTTATGTTTTGTGTTTCAGTCTAACATGTATATGTTTAAGTTTGGATATTCAAGTATACATCTTTCTGTTTCATGATTAGATTACATCAAAACAAATTTATATGTGTATTGAATTTCATCCATATGCATTTATGCTTCTTATGTTTAGAAAAACTTATTTTGATGTATCTACTTCATATGTTTAAGTTTTATTTTTATCAAAACTTATTTTGATATTTATTGTCAAAAATAAGTATATATCATTTACCATGTGTATTGGATTCTATCCATACATACTATACTTCAAATGTGTTTCAAACATCTTATTTTGTATCTATACAAGTTTCAGAGATATCGGTTTTTCAATTCAAAAGTTTAGGTTTGAAAAAATACAGTTTTTGGTTATGCTTAAATTCTTTTACCTCAAAAATAGTTCAGATGTTTATAATATGTGTTGATTTTTGATCACATATATTTAGACTTCAATTTATTTATATGAACTTATTTTTGTGGATTTTATTAGGATTTATTGAGATTTAATTGAATTTAACAAGTTGGTTTTTAAACCCTGGAAACATGTTTTTCGGCTGCTTGTGGTCGACCGACAGGTCAACCGAAACAAGGCTCAGTCGACCGACGTGCATAATGTGCATGAGTCCATAGCGGTCGACCGGGACGGTCGACCGATTGAGAGACGGTTTGTCTCTGTTAGGTCGCGGTCGACCGACTAGTTCACCGACAGAGCCTAGCTTGGGTGCGATCGACCGGCAACCCCAACAGTCAGAAATCTGACCATTGGTCGGTTGATCAGGCGGTTGACCAACAGGCCAATCTGGCCTGGGTTCTGTCTCCAACGGCTAGTTTTCTAAATCCCTATATATATATTGGTTCTCTTGGCCAGTTTTTAACAAGATTTTTAAAAAGTTTTTAAGAGCTATTTTGCCTACTTTCTGAAGAGTTTTTAAACAAATTTTTGGTGCTAAATTCTATATTTTTATTTAGTTTCAATGTTTTGGAAAATCAACGAAAAACAAGTTTTGAAAATCTAATTTCTTGTTCTAAATTTCTATATCATTTCTATATTTTTTTCAAATATTTTCTCTTTGTGTTTCTTTTCTAAAATCTTTGTTCTCTCACATACTTGAGCTTTTCATTGCAAATCTATCCTCTAGGATTTTGTATTGTGAGAAGTATTTTATTTGTGGTCTTTTGAGATCACCAAGTCTTATTTGTGGTCTAAGTGATTACCAAGTTATAATTTTCTCTTTACTTTGTGCCTGACTTTATGCCTACCCTCTTGTGTAGAGGTGTGAGAATTGGAGTTGTGTGCTCCTCGTTTTGTAACTTGTAATTCCTCGGTGGAGGTCCCTTTGTGGAAGGTTTGGTGGACATAGTAAAAATCCTTCTATGTGAAGGCGGGAATGTAGAGCAGTGGCTCAAATCTCGAAACATATCCTTCAGTTTGTGTTTGAATCTCTCTATCTTTTAACTCTCTACTCTTTTTATATCTTGCATTGCTATCGTTGTTCTATTTATACATTCTTGATATTGTTTGTGTGCTCACACTTGTATTGAACCAAGAGAGCTATTGAAGCACTTCAACTCATAATTTAGAGAAATCGTGAGGAGAAGTTCCAGAGCTCTTCACGGGAAAATCGGACTCACTCTTGGTTATACATTGTGTGTTAATGTAAAAGTTTTTAATTCTGCATTATTTGGCATTTAGATTAGCACTATACCTATTCACCTCCTCCAGGTGTATTTTTTCAATTGGTATCAGAGGTAGCACTCCTGATATTCTGTTTAACCATATAGGAGTGTGATTCTCATTTACTAATCTAGTTATTTATTTTTACACACATATTGTTATCACTCATGGATTATCTTGCACCACCCATGTTTGATGTTTCCAATATTGACATGTGAAAATTTAAGATGAGTGCTTACCTTAAAACCCTAAGATCGCATGTTTATCTTGCCACTATTAAGAAATCATATATTGGTAATGACAAGTACTTAGAGACTAACGCACAAGGCATGGACGCACTAAAGTACACACTTTGTAAAGAACATCTTTTTTTTATTTCTCATTGTGATTCCGCTTTTGCAGCGTGAAACACATTGATCTCTCTAAAAAAAAACAAGCGTCAAATGATTCGGAGAGAGAGTCTATTGGAGATGAGTCCAAGCAAGCATGCTACATGATCCAATGGAATGACTCCCTTGAGGTAACTTCGGAATCTCACCTTGATGATTGTACTAACTCTTCTAATGATCATAATAGTATAGATGAACATGCTTGAATGAAGAGCTTTTTAAGTCTTGTGAAAACTTACTTTCGAAATATAAGTTTTGAAAAATAAGAGTTTTGATTTAAAGAAAGAAAATGAGATGTTGTTTTCAAAACTCGATTGGTTTTAAAGGAGAAGGTTGAGATTTCAAGTGAAAGAGATTCCTTGAGATCTCAACTTGATCTTGTTTTGAAGGGAAATGAGTTTTTAAAAAATAAAAATAATTTGGATATTGTTTTGAAGAACAATGATGTTTTATCTTCAAAACTTGAGTTTGTTTTAAAAGAAAATGATTCTTTGAAAAACAAGATTGTTCTAAAGAATTGGAATGTACTTCTTTAGAAAATATTTTTTTTGAAAAATGATTTTGCCTCTCATGTTTGTCATGATCTTATTGCTTCTTCTTCTTGTGTTAAGAATATTGTTTCACATGTTAGCTCCACATCTTCTTCTAATATTGAAAATGATATATATATTTTGAAGAAGAATCTAGATTATTTGGCTCTACTTTGAGCCAATGTGGCATGACCACAAGATATTGGAATCCATGTTTCGGAAGAAATGTGTCCACATTTGTATGCACATCATTCACAGCATACACATGCTCATTATACTCACACACATGACTCTTTGTATGATAGAGTGTACACTTGTACACATTGTGATCGTAAGGGCCACCTTGCAAAATTGTTATGATAGGTTAAATATTTTAAATTTTGCAAATCAAAATATTTGGGTTAGGAGAGGTACTAACCCTTATGGACCCAAGAAAGTTTAGGTACCAAAAATCACCCCTATTGCTTTTGATCTAGGTGTGGGTTCTCACAAGACGTGAGAGTATTGATGCCTTGGTGGTGGATGCGCTTGAGCTCAATGAACACAACATTGGATGCATCGCTATCAAGAAAGTATTGGTGGGAGAACCACCAAGTTTCTGGAGATATAGATACTAGTTCACTCGGTTTGATAACTATCTCTATCCTCATTACTTTGTTTATATCTATATGTTTTCATGTTCTTAGATTGACGAGTTTTAGCATATATTGGTTTTCATGCTCATTATGTCTAAATGCAATGTTTATCAGACTTGTGATATACATATATAGTGTTTGAGATATACCCATATTTATATGGATTCATATTTATGTGTTCTCACTATTATTTAGCTATGTATGCATATTCTTATTGTAATGGTATTTGCATTTACACAAATGATCATATTTGTTTATCACTCATGTTTTAAATGTTTTTATACTTATTATGTTTTATTACACGTTAAATACTAATATTGTTTAAACTTGAGTTTTATACTTGTACAATTAGTGAGCTACATTAATTTTTATGTTTAGATGTTTTATTGTTAATGTGTACTCAGTACATGTACTTGTATAACCTACTTTTGATGATTCTTGCATCTATATTTGTACTTCTCTATTTGTTTTTACATCACACATGTACATATTTTCATGAAAATGTTCTTAGCTACCATATATGTATAAATTTTGTTAAAACTTTATGATATACATGTTGTATCCTTGAGTTACTTGCATTACATGCTTTGTACTCTTTTGTGGACTCAATTCATATTTGGATAAATATGCATGCTTTAGTTTTGACAAAATATACATATACCTTGAAATTTATGTCTCTTGAGTTGTTGTTTTGATGAAAATAGAATTTTTCATCTTTTTTGGTTTTATGTTCATGAAAAAGGATTTTCATATGTTTTGATGAGATTGAGCTTCATTGATTTATATCCATGTATATGTTTCTTACATTATTCTTGTACACTCGATATATCTTTTATTTATTTATGATTTTTAATTCATGAGCCTATAAGTGCTTCATTGATTTTTGAGTGTCAATTATTGTGTATTTAATATATTTTTATGAGATATATATATGTTTTATTCCTTACTTGAAGGATTTCGTACTAGTTTCAAATTTACTTTAAAACTAGTCTTTATTCTTCAATTGGTCGAGTTTTCAACTCATACTATATTATTTTCAAATCTTATTTTTGAAAAATTTTACCCTATAAGGGCGGTTGGTTGGGCGACTATACCTTGTATGCTCTTAATGAATATTTTTTTAAAACTTGTACATGATAGGGTAGATGATATGAGTTATACATGATTCTTAATGATATTTTTATTTTTTTATACTCATGTTTTCTTATATATGTAAGCATTATATAGCAATTTTCCTGATCAACATACATATATATGATTTCTCGTGCTGGATTAACAATATTTATATATATATATGTTTTATAGCACAAATCATTTTATGTTAAGCTTGATTTAGTTCTAAATGTTAATTGGTATCTCAAGCTTATGCATTTGTTCTATTGGTATTTCAAAAAGGGGAAGAAAAATTCTTGATTTTATTTTCAATTGGTACCTTACTTTCATTTTTTTTGAGAAAAATATTTTATTTTAGAAAATGCTTATATTTTCATATTGGTATCAATTGTTTACAATTGGTATCTATATTGTAAAATGATTTAAAATTTAAAAAGATAGATTTTATGGATTATTCATTTTCAATTGGTATAATTTTTTTATCCATGTTGTTTTTCAATTGGTATTTTTTTGGTATCAAAATATTTTCATTTTAAATTGGTGTATTTTCAATTGATATATGTTTTATTTTCAATTAATATATATTATCAATTGGTATTTTGCCCCTTGTTGATGATTGACAAAAAGAGAGAATATTTAGTTTATATATGTATGTTTATTTGTGTTCATGCATATATATGTTTTATGGTTTTGATATCTAATTTTTGATATCATATTTTGATATATTAGTTTCTAGCTAGCGACTGTATTGATATATTTTTTATTTGATATCTAGTTAGCAATTACAATGAACATATATTCTTTATCATTTGGCATCTAGAGCTTATATTGCATATTCATTTGGTATCAAGAGTTTGCCATGAATATATATCCTTGGTATACATTTGGTACCTAGAGCTAACATTGTATATCTATATGATTGTTATGTGTGATATCATCACGTGCTTACATTGAATATTTATTTATTTGCTATGCTTGAGTTAAGGGGGAGCTTCTATGAAGCTTATCTTTAATCCATATATATAACCTTATAAGTTTTGTCATCATCAAAAAAGGGGAAGATTGTTGGCCCAAAGCCCTTTCATTCTAGTTTTGATGATGACTAACTTATGAAGTTATGTTACTAATGATCTTATGTTTATTAAGTTTCAGATATAGATCAAGATTATTATTGGTGTTTAGCTTCAACAAAGGACTCAAAGTCAAGATTCGAAGCTATAAGGTGTTTATTCAAGAGCTCGCGCTTCAAAATTGCATCAAGTCTCGAGATAGAGTCAAGCTCTTTGGATCATATTTGGATCGAGTCGTCTTGAAGAAGGTCTACAGGAAGACTTATATTTAGGTTTGTTTGTTTAGTTGTTTAGTTTAGATCTTATGTAAGGATAGAATAGCTTTGAGTTGCTCAAGTAGATATACATGCACAAGTTTATAGTTTGGTTTTCGGTTTAACCATTTCACTTTCAAGATTATATCTATTTAGTATTAAGTTTTGTGTTTCGGTCTAACATGTATACGTTTTAAGTTTCGGATCTTCAAGGATTCATCTTTCCCTTTCATGAATAAATTTTATCAAAACAAGTTTACATGGTTTATATATGTATTGGATTTCATCCATATGCATTTATACTTCATATGCTTAGAAAAACTTATTTTGATGTCTCTAGTTCATATGTTTAAGTTTATTTTTATCAAAACTTATTTTGATATTTATTGTCAAAAATAAGTATATATTATCTACTATGTGCATTGGATTCTATCCATACATACTATGCTTCAAATGTATTTCAAATATCTTGTTTTTGTATCTATACAAGTTTCAGAAAAATCGGTTTTTCAATTCAAAAGTTTTGGTTTTGAAAAATACAATATTTGGTTTATACTTAAATTCTTTTACCTCAAAAATAGTTCACATGTTTGTAATATGTGTTAATTTTTTATCACATATATTTGGACTTAAATTTATTTTTATGGATTTTATTAGGATTTATTGAGATTTAATTGAACTTAACAAGTTGGTTTTTAAACTCGCTGCTTGTGGCCGACCGACCGGTCTTCCGACGTATACAATGTGCACGAGCCATAGTGGTAGACGGGAAAGTCGACCGACTGAGAGACAGTTTGTCTCTGTTGGGTTGCGGTCGACTGACCGGTCAACCGACAGAGCCTGGCTTGGGTGAGGTTGACCGAGTGGTCGACCGGCAACCCCAACGGTCAGAAATCTGACCATTGACCGGTCGACCGGGCGGTCGATCGACAAGCCAATATGGTCTGGGTTCTACCTCCAATGGCTAGTTTTCTGAACCCCTATATATATAACAAGATTTTCAACAAGTTTTCAAGAGCTATTTTGCCTACTTTTTGAAGAGTTTTTAAACAAGTTTTTGGCACTAAAATTCTATATCTTTATTTAGTTTCAAAGTTTTGGAAAATCAAAGAAAAAACGAGTTTTCGGAATATAGTTTCTTATTCTAAATTTCTATATCATTTATATAGGTTTCTCAAATGTTTTCTCTTTCTGTTTCTTTTTCAAAATATTTGTTCACTCACATACTTGAGCTTTTCATTGCAAATCTATCTTCTAGGGTCTTGTATTGTGAGAGGTGTTTTGTTGGTAATATTTTGAGATCACCAAGTCTTATTTTTGGTCTAAGTGATCATCAAGTTATAATTTTGTCTTTGCTTTGTGCCTGGCTTTGTGCCTACCCTCTTGTGTAGAGGTGTGAGAGTTAGAGTTGTGTACTCCTCGTTTTGTAAGTTGTAATTCCTCGGTGGAGGTCCCTTTGTGGAAGGTCCTTGGTGGACATAATGGAAATTCTTTTGTGTGAAGGCAGGAACGTAGAGCAGTGGCTCGAATCTCAAAATATATCCTTATATTTGCGTTTGGATATCTCTATCTCTCAACTCTCTTTATATCTTGCATTGCTATCATTGTTCTATTTTTGCATTCTTGATATTGTTTGTTTGCTCACACTTGTATTGAACCAAGAGAGTTATTGAAGTACCTCACCTCATAATTTAGAGGAATCGTGAGGAGAAGTTCCAGAGCCCTTCACGGGAAATTCAGGCTCACTCTTGGTTATATACATTGTGTGTTAGTATAAAAGTTTTTAATTTCATATTATTTGGCATATAGATTAGCACTACACCTATTCACCCCTTCTAGGTGTATTTTTTCAATATTGTGATTAATATGAACAACTATACATGAAGTAAACCATACTATAGTGTTGTTATTATATAACAACAGTGTGTATACAGAGAATACATGAAATACAGAGTATACGTGTACATGAATAGTGTGTCTTCACATGAAGTGAAAGGTATACATGTGACATGGTGTGGATAAAATATCAGGAGCTGTAACAAGTATAAATGAACAATAATATACATGTACCGAGCAAGTCATGTTATTTATATAATAATAATAACTGTACCGTCTGATATTTTAATCAATCTCTTTAAATATCCCATACCACTGGTAGTTCATACCGATGCCTGTACTCCAGCTGAATCCATTCAAACATGGTATACGAGTACCATTGTGACCAAATAACAAGTGTTTCTGACGTCACTATTATTTATGCTGTTTTATTACATTAATTGAAAACTTAATGGTCAAGGAGTACTAATAAGGTAGGTGTATCACGTGCATACCCGGAATCACGGCCTTAAACTGAACCCTGACTGCTAAGGCTAGGGCCGGCCCACTAAAGTGAAACAAGTAACCAGAAACGGGAGCTCGATGAGCTATAACAGACGGTACAGCTAGCACTACTATGTCCACTGCAGTAGGACTAATATAGATCCATGACATCCACTCGATAAGATCTACTCAACTATCAAGTCTCCCCCAACTCCATGTTATATTTATCATAAATGAATTACACAATAAATCTTAAATGATAATAGTGCATGTAACATGTAATAGCATAATAGGATATGTAGCACCCTGCTCCCAGGATATGTACCCAGATACGTGCCCGACTTTTTCGACCATATTATTGCAATTTTCTTCCAGTATTTATTTTAAGTTGTGATTTCTCATGTTTTTGGTATCGGATCTGGATTCTCGTCTCAGAATCAGCCCTGACTGGACCGGGAACCCGATGTCGGTATACCGCCCGATTTGACCTTTTCGATAGTCTGATTTGACCGATTTTAGTTTCAAACACTGTTTTCTAATATTTTATATTTTTCATGATTTTCTGGAATTTTTCAGAATTATTTTGCAAAATCTCCAAAATCGGTGTTGGTTAGCATCGCTGACCATTCTCAGATTTTTAGTCTTTAAACGGAATTGAATTTTCAGAAACAGATTTCATATTACTTCTTAAAATTTATTTTCTATCTAAATACATTCTTTAGGATTTTTCTTAATTTATCAAAATTTGACCGATTCTGGTGTCGGCCGGTGTCGCCGAAATATTTCAGAATTTTTAATTTGAAAATTATATTGAATTTCTTAAATCCAATTTTACCGAGTATCTTAATATAATATTTTCAATTTTTGAGAATTTTTCGGAATGTTTCTGAAACAGTCAATTTTTCGCCCTATTAAAATAATAATATTATTTACCGACAATTTTTTCTTACTTTTTTCTTCTCTACTCCTCTACTTTATACTCTCAGATATTTTAATAAATTAATTAATTAACAATAAAATTTTTATACTATTTTCTTTTCTTTTTCCTTAAAATTTTCCCTTTTTTCAATTTTCTTTCCTTTTCTTTCTTTTCTTTTCTTCCCCTTTGACTTTCCCCTACAACTGCTCCCCTGCCATAGCCGCACGCCGTCTGCAAGCCACCTGCAGTAGCTGCTGCAGCCCCCTCCATCCCTATATATCATTTCATTTCCCTTCTCCTTCTCTATTAAACCTTCCACCTTCCTTTTTCCTTTTCATTTCAAAATTCAAAAAAAATTCCATCTCCTTCAAAACAAAACCAACCCATTCCCCTCTCCATGGCCACCGCCGCCGCCGGCCGCCCCTAGGTGATTAATACACAAAAGTGCATATTTTACATCATAATTCCCATGCATATTACAAATAAATATATGATTTTTAATCCTCTTCTCTACATATTTGCAGGTACACACTCTAATGGAGAGATATCCAAATAATCACTTAATTAACACTAATTAAGTGATTAATCCAAGCTTAAAGGATAAAGCCAAATTCAAATCCAGATCCAGACAGATCCGCGCAACAAACGAAGATTCCAGAAGGTCCACGTGGCCAAACAAACTCGTAACAGCCAGCAACAGAAAGCTGTTGCTGAACGGCTTCAGTTAGGCCGTGGGAACGCAAGTGGGCGCGGCAGTTACAGGGAGATTTTGTCTCGGATTTTGCGCCAACTGAACTGATCTCGAAGCTTCACCTGTGGGCTATAAATATCTGACTTCTGACCTGCGAGCAAAACTGAATGGAGAAGAGAGGAGATTAGTTTAGTTGTTGTAATTTCATGTATTTTTCTCTTTAGGTTTTGTTCTTTAGATCCCTCTTCTTCTTCCCTAGAATTCAATGTAAAAGAGAGTGATTGTGAGGGAGAGAGCTTGTGTAATCAAGGGTGACACTTGAAGCAACAAGGATTGATCCATCCTCCTTCCTCTACTTGAAGCTTGGTTCTAGTTTTCTTTAATTGCTTTCTTTATTGCTTTCTTTAATTCTTGCAATTTACTTCAAGCTTTGTTTTGCTTTTGTAATGGCTTTTAGCTAATTTCTTCTCCATGTACTAGGTTACCACTAGTCTTGCTACTTCACTAACTCATGGGTGATTGCTTTTGTTCATCTTGCAAGTTGTATGATCTTCTCTTCTCCGATGGTTAAACCACCATCTTGCAAGTGAGAAAGTAATTAGGTCAACACGCGAGACAAATCCTACGCTAATGGAGTGACAACATTAGGCAAGCATTCGCTATCAAGGAGTCTAGTAAGTCTTGGCAAGCTAGCAAGGTAAGCTAGTCATGGATTGCTTTCTTTAAGTTTTCTTTCATTTTCTTGTGAATAAACCAATCCCAATCTTGATTTCTTTTCCGACGATTTCCACCATGAACATAGCCATCCTTTCTTTTAGTTTCTTTTGCATTTGATTCACTAAGTTTATAAGCAAGAGAAGAATACTCGTTTAATCACTTCACTACCACACAACGTAAAGCTTCCATCGCGAGCTCTCCCTGAGATTCGACTCGGTATAGCCCTATGCTATAGCGGAGACAAGAAAGGGTACATCAAATACATTCTTATACACATAATAAGTACACCTTTCCAGTCTAATCAAAATGGCGCCGTTGCGGGGAGAGCAACGTATTTTTAGGTTTAAAGTGAAGTACTAAACGATTCTTCTTCTCTGTTGCAGGTTACAGGTTCAAGAAACAGGAATATCTTCATTGCAGTCACATATAAGTGGACCTGGGCCTCTGCTCAAGAAAGCAGAGCCCAGGATCCCTCCAAATTGCCGCGGATCCGCGGCATTTGCCGTGGAAACGCGGCAAAGAGGAGCTCACTTCTGACAAAATTTCTGCAGGGTCTTCAGCTCTGCAAGATATAGCTTCTGCAATAATTCTTTTCTTGTATTCTGCACCATATACCTGCTTAATTAAAAAACAGTAAAAAGTTGGTTGAAATTGTTAAAAAATTGTTTAGACACTTGCATCAATAGGCACGCGTCTTTCAATTCTTTACTTTTACTGTTGAAGAGTGCTGGAGGCAAGGTACGTGTTTGCATTGCATTTAGACTAGGACAAACTCTTTGCTTGAATTTCATGCTTTGAGTGAATCTTGGTTATCTTTCTTGTACACTTGCACAATTCAATTCTAAGGGCATAACCCGTAAATAAGATAAGGTGGGGGAGTTCATTACCCTTTCCTTAGCCCGAAAATCATTTTCCCAAGCACTCACTAACCCAAGCCTAATTTAATAAAAAAATAGACGTTGGCCCTAGGGACATCTCGGACTCACTTAGGAGATTATCCTAAGGGGGAAAAGTGTTGGAATTTAACTCTTGCAAAATCGGTGTCTAGGAAAGGGGTTGAGGGCCGAAAGCCCGAAGGTTGCTGGTTACTTAATTAAGGAACGTCTCTGACGGAAAACCTCCCACCAACCTTACCCTTCCCTGGCTGATTAGCTTGTGGTTAGAGTCTACACTGAACCTCCTGTGGACGGTCTATTTGTTAGGAGTCGTCTAGGTCTAAGTCTACCCTAACTTAGGTTAGAAAATTTTTTTCTTTTGTTTTGTTTGTTTGTTTGTTTGTTTGTTTTTGTTTGTGATTGTGTGATATGGCATTCAACAATTCTTTACATAATAATAATCCATATTTCACACCGTCTCCATATTCGGATAATTCCAACCCGGTGTTTTACAATATGCACCAACCACATACACCGGGTTGTCCTTATCCGAATCAATATGACCCATACCCCCATCTAATAATTATAATGTCCAAAATAATTTCAACTCTTCACCGAGTAATTGGGGATTCACGTACCCGAGTCAAATTTTCAAATTCCTTGTCCATCATATTCACCTTGTCCACAGTATTCATTTCCCGAGTCCACTTCATACACTCCTTTTTCTGAGCCTCCATATGAAGAAAAATCTGAGTTACTAAGGAGTTTAGAAGCCAATTTACAGAGAGCTGAGCAAACACTTCCAGAACCATTTCCCTCTCCAATTCCACAGTATTTTCAAGAGTCTTACTCAGTTCCACCCTTTCATAATGAACAACCATTTATGAGTAATGATTTCTTGTGTGAGTCCACTTTTCCATCATCACACATTTTTGACTCACAATTTCACCATCACTTCCAAGACAACACTTCATCTTTTCATCAAAACAATGAAATCATCACTTGTGAAAAGTTGCTTGAAGACATGACCATTGCTCGAAATGCTAGAGATCGTGACATAGATTTGATGATCCAAACTCTTCATCATCATCCTATTTCTAAGGTCACTAGCCAATCTGTTAAATCCAAAGAGTCATGTAGTCTTGGAAGTCCAGATTCAATTTCAGCACACTTACCTGAACTTGTCCAAACTTCAAATCCAATTGACATTTTGGCAAGTTTTCCTTTTCCTGAATTGAACTGGAACATGAATTTGATCCTGAACTTCCATTTGATGATTCCATCTTACTTCCTGATTCAATCATGACTTCCATATCCTTACCTGATTTCAATCCATTTTCCAAGTCAGAATTGGATCCATTTCCTATCCATTGTGAAATTGAATCACCAATCTTTTATGATGATCACATAGAACTTGGCCAATTCCATACTTCTGAAATTCCCATTGATAAATTGGCAAGTTCTCCACATTTAATTGAACTACATGAGAAATGTGATCTTGAACCCCAACTTTGTGATTCAATCCTTCTTCCTGATTCCATAATGACTCCGGTATCTTTACCTCACTTCAATCTTTTCCCGGAGTCAACCTTGGATCCGTTCACAATTCACAATGAAGTTGAATCAACCATCTTTGAGGATCATGTCGAACTTGCCCAATTCTACAATTCTGAAGATTCAATTGACATTTTGGCAAGTTCTCCATTTTGTGGAATTGAACTAAATGAGATATATAACCTAGATTTGCACATCTGTGATCCAGTTCAAATCCCTGAATCATTATTGACTCCGGTTATATTACCCAATTTGAGTAACCTTCTAGAGTCAGTGTTGATTCCCATCCTTCCTGAACTTGAATCACCAATTTTTGATAGTCACATTCCATTGTTGGACAATACATGTGGACTTGAGTTGACATTTCTTGACTTGGACCCAATTCCAGAACTCACTTCGACTCCTGAACCTTATCTTGACTTCATTCACTTCCCTGAGTCGGTGTTCCTTTCCGAGTCCAAGTCAACCGTTCTATCATTTCATATTCCTTTTTGGGACAAGGTAATTGGTAAAAATGACTCTGAAATTATTAGGAAAATCTTGAAATTAGATGGGGTCATGTATATAAAAATCATTCATGCACACATCATTCTAGTGGGTCATATTCTTCATATTTTTGGTGGGTTCCTAAAAACTCAAAGAAAAGTTGATTGGGCCATATTTCGTGGACCAATCAGACCACCACCGGAACCACCACCTTCAGGTAATTTTTGTTCCTCCCCTTTCCATTTTGTTTCATGCATACATATATCATGATGCATTGAGGATAATGCATGAAATAAGTGTGGGGGAGGGTTACTAACTTAGAGTTTTTAGACTTTCTTTCTTTTACACTTCTTTTAGAGTTTTTAGAATTTCTTTCTTTTACACTTCTTATAAAAAAAAAATAAATAAAAATAAAAACTTTTTGAAATAAGAAGACAAAGTTTTGATTTATTTTTAAGAAAATTAAGATGTATCTTAGAGATTAAGAAAGCCTTAATTATGACATCTTAAATATAGTTGAAATAATAGATCATGTTTGAAAATTATAGGTTAAGTAAGTAAAATTGGTGAGATATTCTTATCTTGAATTTTTTGCCTTAGATAATATGCACTTCACACTTACACATTTCTTGGGATGGAAACAAAGACCAAAAATGCCATATAAATAAATAAAAAAAAAAAAGAAAAAAAAATATATATATAAATATAAATAAAGCATCACTTATTAAGCTGGATAATTGTGCCTCAAGAAGCATGATTACTCACGCCTAACGGTGATTTCACTTATTAAGCTGGATAATTGTGCCTCAAGAAGCATGATCATTCACGCCTAACGGTGATAATAAATAATCCCCTTTAGTTTCGTGGCCTTTTCTACTCGAGACCTTAAACCCGAGGGATGTTTTCTCATCTGGTGCCCTAAGACCGTCTGGTTTGGGAGTCATCGGTTAAAGGCTCGCTACAAGGGTAGACTAGAAAGCCTAAACTAAGGAAAAAAAAAAAAAGCATAAAAGAATATATATATAAATAAATAAATGGCTTGATGTTGGAGTTGAAATCCCAGAAATCTTCACTTACACGGTGTGCATATTATCTAGGTTTTATGAAAGATAAAATATTCAATCCAATTTTGAATTCTTACCTTAATTAAAACAAGATCTTGCATAGAGACTAAGTTTAAGGAAGAATGATTATAGGTGGACTTATGACCTAGGATCACTTATATTTTCGCAAAAATAGTTCGTAAACATGTCTCTTATTCAAATGCGTTTTCAAAACACTAACATTTGTTTTCTTTCTTTATGGATTTTGTGGGTGTAATCCGCTGAAAACCCTCAGGAGACAACACTCCTCCTCTAGGGTAACCTAGAGGTTTAACGGCTTGTTGCACATGCTCAGTGCAATCGCGTCACCTGCGAAAGTGGTGTAATAAATTTGGTAGTATAGTTTTTCTTTTCTTTTTCTTTGTTTTGCTCGGGACGAGCAAAAGAATAAGTGTGGGGGTGTGATTAATACACAAAAGTGCATATTTACATCATAATTCCCATGCATATTACAAATAAATATATGATTTTTAATCCTCTTCTCTACATATTTGCAGGTACACACTCTAATGGAGAGATATCCAAATAATCACTTAATTAACACTAATTAAGTGATTAATCCAAGCTTAAAGGATAAAGCCAAATTCAAATCCAGATCCAGACAGATCCGCGCAACAAACGAAGATTCCAGAAGGTCCACGTGGCCAAACAAACTCGTAACATCCAGCAACAGAAAGCTGTTGCTGAACGGCTTCAGTTAGGCCGCGGGAACGCAAGTGGGCGCGGCAGTTACAGGGAGATTTTGTCTCGGATTTTGCGCCAACTGAACTGATCTCGAAGCTTCACCTGTGGGCTATAAATATCTGACTTCTGACCTGCGAGCAAAAACTGAATGGAGAAGAGAGGAGATTAGTTTAGTTGTTGTAATTTTCATGTATTTTTCTCTTTAGGTTTTGTTCTTTAGATCCCTCTTCTTCTTCCCTAGAATTCAATGTAAAAGAGAGTGATTGTGAGGGAGAGAGCTTGTGTAATCAAGGGTGACACTTGAAGCAACAAGGATTGATCCATCCTCCTTCCTCTACTTGAAGCTTGGTTCTAGTTTTCTTTAATTGCTTTCTTTATTGCTTTCTTTAATTCTTGCAATTTACTTCAAGCTTTGTTTTGCTTTTGTAATGTCTTTTAGCTAATTTCTTCTCCATGTACTAGGTTACCACTAGTCTTGCTACTTCACTAACTCATGGGTGATTGCTTTTGTTCATCTTGCAAGTTGTATGATCTTCTCTTCTCCGATGGTTAAACCACCATCTTGCAAGTGAGAAAGTAATTAGGTCAACACGCGAGACAAATCCTACGCTAATGGAGTGACAACATTAGGCAAGCATTCGCTATCAAGGAGTCTAGTAAGCCTTGGCAAGCTAGCAAGGTAAGCTAGTCATGGATTGCTTTCTTTAAGTTTTCTTTCCTTTTCTTGTGAATAAACCAATCCCAATCTTGATTTCTTTTCCGACGATTTCCACCATGAACATAGCCATCCTTTCTTTTAGTTTCTTTTGCATTTGATTCACTAAGTTTATAAGCAAGAGAAGAATACTCGTTTAATCACTTCACTACCACACAACGTAAAGCTTCCATCGCGAGCTCTCCCTGAGATTCGACTCGGTATAGCCCTATGCTATAGCGGAGACAAGAAAGGGTACATCAAATACATTCTTATACACATAATAAGTACACCTTTTCCAGTCTAATCAAAATGGCGCCGTTGCGGGGATGACAATTCTCTAATACGGCGCACACATCTTTTGATAATCACTAGGCCGGCCATCCACTCCCCCACACCCCTCTCCACTCCACCACCTCCTTCAACCTCCACCAACCACTCTCCACCTCTAATTTCATCAAAACCCACCACCATTACCTTCCTTCCTCCTCTACCTCCCCACCACCTCCTCCTCCTCCTCCTCTAACTCCCCACCAGCAACCACCACCACCAACAACCACCACCAAACTCCACCAAACAACCATCACAATCAAAACTAACTCCACCCTTTCCTCCCCTGAGCTAGCCGCGAACGCGTGCCCCCCGGCCCCCGGCGGCGCCGCCACTGCCGCCAGGCCGCCGAAGCCGACCGGCCGGCCACCTCCCCCTCCCTCCATTTTCCTTTCTTTCTTCTTTCTTCTTTCTTCTTCCTTCTTTAATTTTCTTTCTTTCTTTTCATTTCTTTTCTCTTTCCTTTTCCTAAATAAACCAACTTTTTCCACATCCCTAAAATACCTATCCCCTCATTCCCAAATTACTTTCCCATATTTACAATCAATTCCCCTCTCCTTTTAATTCCTATTTCTTTTCTAAAAATACCCTATTTTTCTCTCTCTCTCCTTCCTACACCTTTCTCTCTCCTCTCTCTCCCCTCTATCATTCCCTCTCTAATATTTATATATATTTTTATATTTATATATTTTAATATATAAATATGGGATAGTGGCTCTCGGATATTAACCGGTATTTCATCCCGGTTTCAGGCGATTGCTTTATATTAAACTTAAAAATAACTACCCTGATTTATAGCATGATATTAATATATGGACATCTTATTATTACCGTAACATGCCTAACACCTGCTGATGTAATATCTAGTACATGATTTCTTACTATACAAGCTTATAGATGGTATTATACTCAGTATTTACCCGACACTTGACATGTTATACTTGATGCATGATTTATGGCACCGGCACTTGATATATTATATTTGATACCTGATCCACGGCACTTGATATCTGACACCGGCACTTGATTTGATACCTGATTCACGACACTTGATATTAGACACCGGTACTTGATATATGTCATACTTGTCACCTGATCCTGACCCCTGGTATATGACACATGCTAACCCTTACTTGATATGCTTTCATGTGGTACAAGTACATTAACCTGACATCGTGATCCTTGACCGGACACTATCACCCCTGATACCTGTATTATATGGCATATTCATGACTATCACTTTTACGGGGACTTGGCATGATTATTATATTATTACCAGACATTTGGTACTCCTGAACTCCTGTACTTCTGTATACTTGCCCTGAAATAGGGAGGCTCATGACATTACTCTTCATATTATACTCTTATTGACCCCCGTAATTAGATAACCATGAATATAGGATTATGGTAAATACTCTGTGGACATTATCACTGGACAAATTCTAATAATTAGACAACTTACGCCGGGATGGGGGAAACTAATAAGTACCTATATAGTTTCCATGTTTATGATGGTCTTATAGTGTCGCATGGCCATATACTTGGATTTAACCTGGAGGCCACCAGGCGCTTCCGTGGGGTGTGCTGGCACCCCTACTCCCCTACCTGCCGGTTGTGTCATAAGCCCCTGGGCTTATTCCTATGGGAGCGGTGACATCCTATTCCTGTTCGGGCGTACAATAAGTCCCACTACCTAGCGGTACGTTCTGGCTCAGTACCGGATACTCCTTAACCGTTGTCCCGGGCAAGTACGAGACCCATTCTAAGCATGGTTCGTCGATCTCCATCAGTTTTCAATAACTTACTCTCTGGTCTGTATGCTGAGGTATGTGGGATGGGAAATATACCGACGTATAAAATCAGATGAGTCTTAATAACTTAATAATAGCATGCTCCTGATAACTGACTAGCTATACTCTTGATCTATACTGCTCACCACTTATACATGTGTTTTCTTATTGGATTACTTGATTGCTTCTATACCGTTTCATTATTATATTATTGTGAAGGTAAAGTCAGATTATATAAACTCAGACTATAGTGACGTGAGGTATAGGGTATATTATATGAGGGTTTTCTTATTTGGATTATTCCTTCGACGTACTAATCTCATGGATCGGTAATATGGGCTTATATAACTATTTTCATGTAGTTACTTTATTTACTGTCTTATTTCATATTCATATATGCTTATATTCACGATACACATTTCCTGTACACATGTACCTGTTATGCACGCGACTTGGCTTTACTATATGTACTCGTAGGGTTATGTCTGACAACCCTGGATTCTCATATCCAGATCCTAGAGACCAGACCTTAGTGGCCTTGCTGTTACTGATCAGAGTACGCAGTGGATTCTTCCATGACGGTTGGAGTGCAGCAGAAGCTTGAACACTGCTGTAGCTCTTCCTTTCAGCTCTTCTCCTGTTTAGCTCTCGAGGTCCCTCTTACTGCTCGTGAGCACCTCTCAGCTTTTGGATATCTCTTCGCATTATGTACTCTTATATTTTCTAGTGATGTAATATTCCAGTAATATTGTATCGCTTTCTGTGATAACCATGTACTTGTACTTTTCTGTTGGAATGTATATTACCCTTGTACTTTCGCACTCTAATTCTTGTCTGTACTGATGCTTAGCATATATAGAGGGTATCTCTGACCTGCGTATATACATCGCAGTGGCATCTCCGTACCCACAGGATCGGGGCGCCACAGGATATAAGAAATCTTTGTACAACTGAATAGGATAACGGAAAACAAGAGATGTGGGACTCTAGAGGTGGCCCCCGTGGTGGCTTTCATGTGGCACTTAGTCTCACACATCGAATATCAATAAACAGTATATCCAGGTAATAAGAGTTTTATATCAATCCAGTGATACAAGAAACGATCATGTACTGTATTCAGAAAGTATGCATGTAACAGTAATACATGAATATCGAAGTAATTACAATCCCTCTAACAGGAACACATGAACAATCAGAGCATGTATACATGTGAATCCATATAACATAAAGGTCATATCGGTATTTACGATACAGGAAACATGCATGTCATATACTCAGGTGTATTTGCATACCAGTGATACAAAGACATGAAACTATAGCGTCCAGTGTAACAGATTATCTGTGTAATGATGATATGAGTACATGAAAGTATAGTGCCCGGTGTAATAGTTAATTCGTGTCACAGTGATACAAAAAGATGAAAGAACAGTGCCCACAATCACAATACATAGTAATGTATATTTAACAGTGAAATATAAATATGAAATAACAATGTCCTATATAGCAGTGTTTGTTGTCATGAAGTGAGGTATCAGTGACAATGTCAGAGTGGTATCGTTAATATGATCATGTGTCAATATATCAACGTTTGACTTAACGATTTTCAATATTATTAGTATAATTAATATCATAAAGTAATTATTTACTATTATTTATTCTTAAACTCTTCACAACCATGTTGGAAATTATCCATTTCTTTATTAATCTATTTACTATTTATTAAGAAATTATCTATTTCTTTATTAATCTATTTATTAACATTATTAACGTATTAATCTGGATTGTCTTTAATCCACTGTTTGATATATATTCGATATTTAGATAATTCACCCATATATATTAAATAAAGAAATAAAATAAATTATTATTTTATGGATTATGTTAAAGAGCAATCATGCATATTATAACTACAGTGATTTACTAATAATTATAATTTATTAAATAATATTTATAGTGATTTACTGATAGTCATGTTTTAAATAAAATAATCAATTTCATTCAATATGATAAAACATAATTTATAAAGAAACACTCACATAGTTATCACGGGAATGTAGTTCGTCTTTTTATAATTCGACGGCTTGAGAATCGTCCAAATCAGACTCCGGATGATCAACATATTGCTCGAACACTAAAAACCATAAAAATATGTTAAATATGTAATTTAAAAATGTAATAACTTTATTTTAGCGGGGGCTTTTTGTGAAGTTTTACCTTTGTTAATTTAGAAGTGGGTTTGAGTCTCTTATTGGGTCGGGTTAAGATCCAAATACCAAGACCCAATAATTAAATGTTGGTTTATGGTTAGTGAGTTTGGTTTTTGGGTTGAACCATATTGGGTTTGAGTTTTTAATGGGTTTGGATTCACATGAGAGGGGAGGGAGGGAGAGAGGGAGAGAGAGGGGGGAGCAGCGGCCAGGACCTAGCCGGCCGACGGGCCTGGCTGCCGGACAGTGAACGGCGCGGCGACGCCGACGCTAGCCCAGGCGGAGGTCTGGTCCAGAGAGAGGAGGGATGGATGTGTGATATGGGTGATGGTATGTTGATGATGATGGAGATGGCGTTGAAGACAAGGATGAAGAAGAAGATGGGGAGATGGTTGTTTGAATGGTGATCGGTGGTGGATTAGGTGGAGGTGGTGTCGGTGGGGAGTTATGGGTGGAGGAGGTGGTGGTTGTGATGGAATTAGTGGTTGGTGGTGGTGGAGAGAATTTAAGGTTGAATTGAAGGAATTAGAGGAGGAGGAAGAAGGTGGATATGGTGGAATTGAAGTAGAAGAGATGGAGAAGAGTAGATGGGAACTTGGTCAAAGTGTGACAATCGTGGGGACTCGCCAGAGTTGGGGTGTGGCCGGCGACTGGGTAATGGTGGTGGTCGGTTGTGGAGGAAGAAAAGGGGAGAGAGATGAGTGGGAGAGGAATAATTTAAGAGAAATTGAGAAAGTTAATTAGAGAGATTTGTTAGAGAGGGGGAGATGTTTATAAATTATAAGGGGGAGAGAGTAGGCGGTGGATGTCGGTGGTTGAGGTTAGTGGAGAAGGCGGTGGCAGAAGGAAAGAAAAAGATTAGAGGAGAAAGAAATAATTAAAAGGATTTATTTAATAATATTTTATCCGGTAAAATTTGACTAGTTCAGAGCGGTTCTCAAAAATTCTGTAAAATAGAAAATATTATTCGGAGGAATAATGTGAAATCAAACTCAAGAAATTCAGTCTGATTTGCAAATTAAAAATCCTGGAATCTATCGGTGATACCGGGCGACACGGATTGGCCAGATTTTTGACTAATTCAGAAAAATCTCCAAAAATACGCTAAAATAGAAAATATAATTTGAGGAATAAAATGAAAGTAAATTCTTGAAATTCAACTCCATTTGTATATTAAAAATCATGAAGTCGATTACCAGTATCGATCAACACCGAATTCAGAGATTTTCCAAAATAATGCAGAAAATTTTCTAAAAATTTCTGAAAAATCTAAAATATTAGGAAATAATATTTGGAACTGAAATTGGTTCAATCTAACCATTAGGAAGGTCAAATCAAATATGTACGCCGTATCGAGTACTGATACTGCGACACATACATCTAGGGACCGGGGGTTACACTCTCATTTCATGAAATATAAGTTTCATTGTGATAGGTGAGTATTCTATATTTCTTATCTTTTGGGAATCTATAATAAATATTTATCTCAAGATATCTCTTTTATTTTTCTCATCTTTCTTCACTTTCTTCTCTCCTACCTAACCACGGAGATAAGAGACACGGTCCCACCTTATGAGATCTTATCTTCGCGGGTGTAATACCCTGAAATAAAGTTATTTGCCTATTCAAATTCTAATTGAGTTAGAGGAAATATTATATTATATTTATAAAAATTAAGAAATTTTGGCAATAAATGCCCTCTTATATTCAATGATAAATCTAAAATAAATATAAAAGAAAGGGGGAATATTGGTGTGCACATATTAAACAAATATGCATACATACATGCATATATGAAAATATGTATGCAAGGAAAGAGTATGTCATATACATATGTATACATATATGAAAAACATTAGCTAATTATAATTATATGTTACATTAAATTAGGATTAAAATTTAGCCTTATGAGGTGGCAAGTACATGTGTTTTTATGAGAACTAAGAAAGGTTTAGGGATAAACACAAAGTCTTCATGAGAATTAAGAGAGATTTAGGGAGGGACACCTAGCTACCTAGGTGTCAAGATCTTAAGATACATGAGAGGTTATATAAATTCACTCCTCTATAATTCATTTTTTTTTCTTTTTACAATCTCTTCATACAAAAATTTTATGTCTCCCACTTCCTTACCTAAAAATCAAGAGGAAAAAAGTTGTAAAGATGAGAAGTTAAAAGAAGCCAAAAAAAAGAGTATGTAACTAATCTTCTATTACTGTTCCATTTCCCCCTCCCTTCATCTAATTGTTCCATCAAATTCTTACTTTTAGTTGTTGGTGCATATAATAAGAATAAGAAAGAAGTGAAAGAATGAGATATTATTGTATCAATGACAAGGATTTGTCGGAGTTTGTAAAAGCAATTTAACTCAAAATACGCATATTTCTCCTTATATATATATATATATATATATATATATATATATATATATATATATATATATATATATAGAGAGAGAGAGAGAGAGAGAGAGAGAAATGTAAATCAGCTGACACAGGAGGCAACTCTCTCCTATGTCGCACTCAAAAATCAATTTTCGAGTGAATTTTCAAGATCCGACCGCACAATATCATCTTCATACTTTAAGATATACACATATAAAAAATCAAGTGATTTGAAGTTTGTTTACTCCATTTTCTTTGGGTTCAAACATTAACGGTTTTTTAACAATAGAACAAAATGGAACGATTAGATCAATAAGTAAACGAACTTCAAATCACTTGATTTTTTATATATATATATCTTAGAATATGAAGATGATAATGTGCGGTCGGATCTTGAAAATTCACTCGAAAAATACGATTTTTGAGTGCGACATAGGAGGGAGTTACCTCCTGTGTCAGCTGATTTACATTTCTCTCTCATATATATATATATATATATATATATATATATATATATATATATATATTATATATATATAGAGAGAGAGAGAGAGAGAGAAATGTATATCAGCTGCAGCCTGTGGTGACGTGTCTCAATATTTGTCACCGCACTAACTTGCGGACGGCTTATAGGAAGAAGTTAAGTTACTAAATACTCCTTGTTAAAAACTACTCGTTCCGTAATTTCCATTATTGTTTATTATTATTTTCCCACCCTCCAATTTTTTGACCGCTCGTTGTCAGATTTAGGTTATTCTTTATTATTATTTTTCCCCCTTTTTTTGCCGCTCTTTATAGGATTTAGGTTATTGTTTATTATTATTTTTCCCTATTTATTTACATCTCTTTGTCAGATTTAGGTTCTCCTTTTCAGCCTGCGATAAACTTTTTTCTAAAAATATCGTTTTTTCAGAGCAATTTTTTATACTTTTTATTTAATGTCAACGTCTGAGCAGTTTATTTTCCCTACCAATTTTTGTCGCAGTTGTAAGCGATCTCTATCTGTCGATCTAAATATGGAGGATATATCATCTGGTTCAATTTTCTCTCAGAATATTGAAAATATTGAAGGGTTGGCATCTTTGCATGCCGATCAACAGGTTTTTATTGTGTCAATTTTTTCCCTCAATTTCCTAAATATAGAATCTTTGTCTTTAGCGTATATGGTACTGCGACCTTTAATCACTTGTTCTAAAGTTTTAAAAATGTGACCACGGTCGCAATTTTATTTGAAAATGATCTTCGGCTGTGGAAGTTTTTTTTTTGTGACTGCGACCTAAGTCGCATTCATTATTGTTATAATTCTTACACGTTTTCTATGTGATTTATATCCATTTGATATATTCATTAGATTGTTGCACAGTTATTATTCAGTTTTTTAAATATTCTTCTTATACGGAAAATTGCGACTACGATCGCAGTTTTTTAGTAAGAAGTTATATAGATTTCATTACCTCTGTGACATTGATCGCAGTTTTAGTAATTAAAGTTCAGAATTGTGATATTTAAAAATATTTATATCTATGTAGTTGTCAATTTGGTTTTGTAGAACCTGAATGCACATGGAGAAATAATCACTTGTTCGAACTATAATTTGTTTTACAGAACAGAATAATCACTTGTTTTAATCTTTTAGAACAACGAGCACGGTCGCAATTTGATTTTTGTGACTGCGACCTAAGTCGCATTCCTTATTGTTATAATTCTTACACGTTTCTATGTGAATTATATCCATTTTATATATTCATTAGATTGTTGCACAGTTATTATTCAGTTTTTTTTTAAAAATATGCTCATACGGATAACTGCGACTACGGTCGCAGTCTTTTAGTAAGAAGTTATATAGATTTCATTACATCTGCGACTTTGGTCGTAGTTTTAGAAATTATAGTTCAGACGTGTGATATCTAAAAAATATTTATATTTATGTAGTTCGTCAAATTATTTTTGTAGGAACTGAATGCACATGGAGAAATGTCTGGAAGCTCAAATAATTTTTTAGGGAAACAGTTTCTCACGGATGTGGAAGCATACAATTTTTACAATTCTTATGCAAGGAACAGAGGTTTTGGTGTGAGAAGAAAAGGAATAGATAAGTCATGAAAGCCTCCTCATAAAGTTATTTGCAGAAAATTTTGCTGCAACAAGGAAGGTGTGAGAAGTTGTATGACAAAAGATAAGAGGGGCTTACAGTGCACCGTCGAATTGACACTAGAGTAGCGTGTCCTGCTGAGATGCATGTTCATCTTCGTTTTTTTTGACAGAAGATATTGGGTTGTCACAAAATTTGTTGATTCTCATTCACATGAATTGTCAAGCCCGGATAAGGTACTGTTTTCCATTAATTTTGCAAAGGGGGAAAACTTACAAATAAAAGAGTTTGAGGAGCTAAATTATAAGTATTCTTAAAAGATTACAAGTAGATCTCCTCAGAGATTCTGGAAAAATGTGCCGATAGGAGTCTGGTCAGCGCGTGACCACTTTGTCCCTTTGACGATGCGAGCGATGAGATTCCCTTCTCGCCTGGTTCGGGGAATCAGAGAACAGAAGGTTGGTAGAACCCTCTTGCTGCTTCTCAAAATCGCCTTCAATAAGGAATTCCTTCTCGCCTGGTTCCGGAGATTCCTAGAGAAGAAGGACGATGTTAGGGTATCAACACCCTGATTAGAGAAAGCAATTCTCTAAATGGTCTCTGAATTCAAGAGTGCACGGTGCGTTATGAAGAAGCCTCTGCTTGTGGAGTCCTCCCGTATGCATGCGTGTGTTGATCGATCGATCCTCTTATGTGTCCCTCTCCTTGTACCCCTGGCGGGCTATTTATAGGGAGAGCAAGGGTATAATCGTCCCTTGAAAATATGAAAACAGATTGAATCGAATCTGTTTAAATCTGAAAATTAGCCTTGCTGCGAGGCTAGGATAGCTTCTGCGGAGTTAGAATTGGCAGGTCGGTTGATCTGTTTTGATCCTTTCCATATTGTTAGGAGATTCTCCTTGATCCTCTTACTCGTTTCAAGAGAGTCAAGAGATAGCGGCAATCACCTGCCATATTTGAATCCTGATTGGATTTGATTTGTTTGAATCCAATCTCATCAGGAGATTTGATTGGTCAAAGGTTGACCGTAGTAGATCAATAGCGGAGCTGCCCGCTTTGAAGCTCATAGCGGAGCTAAAGGCAATCCTTGGCGAAATCCGAAAAGAGGCTTTTCGGCGAAGCTGTCAATTAGCTTCCTGGCGAAGTTGGATGATGCTAGCCTCTCATCGAGGCTATCTCCTTGGGCTAATGTAATGCTAAATGCTAGCATCTTAGACCTGCTGAGGTCTGTTTAGAAACGTCCCGGGCTCACTATTCTGCTTGCTGGATCAGTGGAGTCCAAGCTGCTTCCTTGTCCCTTAGAGGTGGATGAAAACTGGTCTTCAGCTCGTCTGCCATTTGTCTTTTGTAAATGTCAACAAGTTTAGACATTGTTCGGACCAATAAGAATCTTGTCTTTTTTAAGTGTCAACAAGACCCCCTTCAAAGTTTTCGAGAGTCTGCAATAGCTCAGACTTCGAAATACTTTGAACTGCTTTGATTGGTGGTGTGTGGAGTATGAACGTCGCCATGATGGTTGAGTTCAGCTTCGCTTTAAATCTTGCTTTGGGATAAATCTGCCGAAGAATTGCACTGGATCGTGACTCTGAGTAGCTTCGCGCACGGGTAGCTCCGCATCTGGGCTTCCGGGAATAAGTTCGCTTTGGAACTCCTGTTGCCTTTCCAAAGCCAACTGTCATGGGCTGATTTACGAGGAGGATCATTTCTCCTTTTGCGCCGTTCGAGGGAGATATTCTCCGGTCGCACCTTACCAAAGGAGGATGTTTCTCTTTTTCAAGGCGCCATAAGTGCCTTTTATGAGGGAGACGTTTTCTCCCTTTACACGGTTCCAAGGGAAAACCGTCCCTTCCATCAAGGCGCAATAAATGCCTTGAATGCACTCGAGCTTCCACGCTTGAGGTGAGAGTGCTCAGGCCATGGGGCCTATAAATAGGACACTTGAGGTCCTCTGAAGAGAAATGGCCTGCTTGTTTTCTCTTCTCTTGGTTGAGAGATATACTCAGATCTCTGAATTAATGGGAAAGCCCATTCTGGTTCTTATCCGGCCAAGGACCGGTAAGTCTTGATCATTCAGAGACTTCACCGCTTTTAGGGAACTCATCTCCCTTGATTTGCTGCTTTAGGGATTGGCTGGCTTCCCTTGTTCTCCATCTTGCAATTGGCTGCTGCAGAGAAGGATCTCATCATAGCTTTCTGTGAAGCTATCATCTTGATTTGTTCACTACATGTTAAGTCCGCTACGCAGGCAGGCCTTGGGACCTGGTCTCTTCAAGAGTTGAGCCGGTTTGTCATATTGGTGAATGTTGAGACTGTATCTCACAAGATCAGTCTGACTTTGCCATATAGGCGAGGCTAGGACTTGGCGTTTGCTGAGCCAGCCCATTGGTTGCCGTGCAGGCGAGGCTTATCCTCTGCTTTGACTGAAATTGGATTGCTTTGACCCAAAGAACCTGACTTAGCTCTTTTGTAGCTCTTCCTGTGCTTAGTTGCTAATCTGTTCTGATTTGCCTTGCAGCGAGCTATGCTTGCCAGTCTGGTGACTTGATGGAAGAAATCATAAAATTGCCTTATGCTTCCCCGTTGAAGCTTTACTTTTAAGCAGGAGGAACAATTCGGGGCAGCGGGTGTGTGTCCCAAAGGCCGTTGGCAGCCTCTTATCCGTAATGATTCGTTCTGAGGTGAGGCTGGCTGTCGCTTTTCCGGAGATGATCCGCTTCAAGATAGTGGGCGTCGCCTGTGGGATCGCCGGCACCATTGCCGACTTTCAACTTTGGTGGCCTTTGATAGCGATCCACTTCGGGAAAGTGGGCATCGTGCCTGTTAGATCACTGGTATCACTGCCGATTCCCATTATACGTGATCTATCGTGTTGGCGGTGATAGGTTTTTTATTGCCAGGCTTCAACAAAAATGGCCTGGCATGGTTTGCCATTTTGTGGAGAAAAATGACCGTGTCCCTGTGGCACCATCTGTTCATGTGCGAAGGATTACGGTCTCGTGCCGGAGGAAGGCCTTTCCTGTCCCATTGACTTGGCTTGAAAGCAGATAAAACCGCTTGTATGCCTCAAATGATCCTGTTGGGCAACTGGATGTATTGTATAAAACACAACTTTGATGTAATATCAATGTACCCTTCCTGTTAAATCAATGAAAGTTCATCTTCCGATCATCTGATTTTTTGCTTGCTTTCACTGAGAGTCTGGCCATAGCTGGGTTAAACTGTGTGCGGAGCTAAGGACATAGTCCTTTCTTCGAATGATTTTCGCGAGACTGGCATGTCCCGCGAGCAGCACCTTTTTGGAGGGCTAAGGTAAGCCTCTCGGCTAAGCCCTTGAAGGATTGTGCGAAGTCCGCACTTTGCTCCTGTGCGAAGTTAACCCTTAGTGGGGTTGAACCGTCGCCCCTTGGGAAAGCGCCTCGGGCGCTTCGGGCGATGTTTCGAATTAATTCGAAACGGCGGCATGTGCCCTTTTTTTCGAGGCCTCAATTTAGGCGCTGATTGGCCTATAAAAGCCCGATCGGGCTGAACAGAAAAAGATCTCCCTTTTTTTTTCAGAGAAGTTTCTGTCTTTCCATTTTCTTCTTCCTCCTTTACTCAGAGTACTTTGAGAACTCTTGCATTTCTTCGATGGCGCCCAAAAGACGAGCGGGAAAAGAAGCAGCGACTTCTGCAGCGGAGGGCGCTCCTCCTCCGGTCATCGAGCGACCGATCGCTGGTAAGGAACTTTCTGATCTGATTAGAGAGTGGTCTCCATCCTTTGGAGTCGATATTCGGCCATTAGGACGATCGAATATGATCTGTCCTCATCAGGGAACTCGTTTCCCTTAACTTCCTTATTTTGCTTGCACCAGGGAATTAAGAACTGAACAGTTCTTCTTTGGCTTTCGCACGAAGCCATAACTCGGGCCATCTCTGTACTGTTTGAGGAAAAGGATTTGAATAAGTCCTCTCAGTCATGATGACTTTTGACCATAATGCCCTTTTGATGACATCAGCCCTCAGGGCTATACCACTTCCTGCTTAAGCGAAGTTGGTGCTTTGGATGTTTTTCTGCGAAGATGCAGTTTCATCCTCGAGATCAAGCTCATCGAAGCTATCGCCTTGCTGGCCTTGCTCGCTGAGCGAGGCTATGCCTTAGTGAATTTTTATGTTTTCATATCCACTTGGTTGATGAACTAATCATAGCTCATTCATGTCTTTGCAGTGCATTACACCTCCGGTCTCCCGAACAGTCTATTCGGGTTATCCAGTAGAGCAGATGGTAGCATCAGCTTGCGATTCCATGGAGAGGCTTCCTTATTCGGCGAGCGGAGCTCTCTTGTCCGGGATACGCTCATCCAAGGCGGTCATCCGCAGACCATGCGGAGTATCTTGACCACGGCTCCTCTTGAGGATGTCGATCGTCAGACTTACAGAAAGCCTGACTTCATGTTCGGGGATGCTGCGCCTGATTCCGATCGCCAGTTGCAGGCCGGCGAAGGGCAGTGGATTTTTTCAGTTGGATGGCGAGAAATCTTATCTTCCGTCCACTAAGCGACACTTCCCTTTGTCCTCCTTCGCGGCTGTGACTCAGGCTCGGAAGATGGCATGGAGTGTGAGCCGAAGTGCTGAATCTGTCCATGTCGGGAGATTGTCATATCAGTCCGGCTATTCAGGGGCGGGCCCTCCTCGCGGCATAATGGGGCTGTACCCTGGGAAGGTATCGCGAGAACTTCCAGTGGGAGAGAATCCGGCTGTGGCGCAGACTTTTGGCGCCCAATTCTGCGCAGTTGGCGGGAATTACCCCGCTACTGACTTCAGGACCCCTGGTTGGGTTCATCCTCCCAAAACATGGTGGGCGGAGTTGACCAACTATGTCCTTGCTAATTTCGGGAAGGACTTGGAGAAGTTACACCTCCATGAGGCCGTCAGGGCGACCTGCTACGGCATTGATATGAAGGTGGCGTGCTTCTACGCCATCCTTGAGTTATACTGCCCTGCCTCGGGGACCTTCTTCACCCCAGTTGGTGAGTTGGCATGGCTCTGCATGAGATGTGGGAAATCTCTGCCTTGCCTTTTGGGTCTTTTCCGTACGAAGAGTACTTTCCCTGTGAAGTGGAGTTGGCTCTGTTGGAGAAGCGGAGCCTGCTTTGCTCGAGACTTATCGGGAATTGATGTGCCACTTGCACATTTGTTCCAGCATCCACACTGGTGGCAAGAGTAGCTCGAAGAGCTTAAAGAGCTGGGAGAACTATCTGTTCCCGGACATAAAGAGTGCGCCTGAAGCTGCTCATTGCGGAGTTGCTGAAGGGAACATCTTGGCCCGGATGGAGGCGCATGCCGAAAAGGACATCATCGTGACTGAAGATGATGGTCCTTTTGAGGAAGGTGATGTCCTTCGGAGCTTTCACCACCAGGCTCGTCGGCCTATGTCTCAGAAGGCGCTGCTGGCCGGTTTCTTAACCATCTGGTTAAAGAAATGTGTGGTGCCGTCTTCCTCGGGTGACATTGTCCACCCGAATGTCTTGCTGCCGGCTGTGCGCTTGGTCCATGGCCACCGTCTGGGTCTTCTCCCGGCTATGGTGTGCTGTATCCAGAGGGGCCTTCGTGCGCTAACAGAGGCTTTCTGCAGACCATCGGTGTCGAGGAGAGGAAAGGGTGCCGTCCTGCCCTGTGACGGACCCAATCCTAGGGTAGGTTTACCGTATACCTACTTGATGGCGTGGTTCGCCTTGCACTGCCCGGCTTTGATTGGAGCTGGGGCGGATCCTCCGTAGGGTATTCGAACGGCACTTCTCCACCGCTTCGAGGGCTGTTCATGGCAGAAGATCTACGTGGCTGATGCCCGTAAGTTAGTACGCCGTTATGACGCTTACAGCCTGTTCCGCTGTTTTCCTCGTATGCGGGATGCGGGTACAATGAGGAATTCCATGATGCGGAATCGAGTGACTCTCCCATGAGTCGAGGTGTTTTCGAGTGGCTGGTCAGCATCCGGCCCTCGCATTTGCTGTTCAGGAGTGGGGACACCTGCTACCTGGAACCCTACGTTCTGAGCCGGTTTGCCCGCCAATTCGGGTATGACCAGCTGTACGTGGGCAACCCGAATCCGGACTTGGCTTTCATGGGGAGCCTCATTGATGGGGCCCGCGCCTGGCGGTTCTTTACTGCAGATGGCACTGGGGCGCGGCTACGCACGCCGTTGAGAGATCCCGGCCTTCGGACGACCTTGTGCTTCTGCCAATGGTATGCGGCTTCGAATTCCACGCCTCCTGGATTCAATGCCAATAGTTTGGGTGTGAGATTGATTGCTCATCGGATGAGGCAGAAGGCTTCTGAGAAGAAGGAGGGTAAACGAGTCCGTGTCCCTGGCATAGAGGAGTTCATCGCTGTGGATGATAGCGAGGCTTTTGATGCAGGGAGCCCTCGCTTTGAGGTAGGGACAGGAGCTGATGTCCGTGAAGCTGACACCTGTGAAGCTGGCTCCGGCGTGGTGGGGACAGCTCCCCACGACATGTGGAAGAAGTGGAAGAAGAGGATTCTGATGTCCACTTCAAGAGGAAACGTGGGAGTGGATCCCGTAGGAAGCCGTTGGCGAAGAAGCCCCGTCGCCATGCTCCTACAATTGTGGTAGAGGGCGAACCCTCTACTGCGCTTCCTTCTGCTGCTCCATTAGTGGCTGAGCCGTCGGTTGCTGAACCGACTACTGGTAAGATTGGCCCTATCTAATATGCCTTCAGCGCACTTTAAATAATCATCATTTGCTTTTTGTTGCAGGAGCTGAGGCAGTTGGAGAGCAAGGGGAACACTACGATCCCCTGTTCACCTATAGGGCTGCAGCCAGCTCTTCCGCTCACTCGAAAGAGTCTGGGAGTGGCGCAGCTGATGTCGGTCCTTCGGGTGTTGGGACCTCCAAAGGAAGTTCTGTAGAATCAAGCTCTGTTGAGTGGTCTGCAAGGGACTCGGCGGGCGAGAGCGGGCCGGCCATTTACGTCGAGTCTGGTAAGAACTTTCTGATGGGACCCTTGGATTCCGATGCGGCTGACGAGGTGACATCGGCCTTCGGTATGACTACGATCTCTTGGTCTTCGCCTGTTTGCTGCGTCTCCTTTTTGACCTTGGTTTTGTTGCAGGTATTCGTCCCCAAGGTGCATCAGCTTCGAAGGAAGCGGAGGGTTCTCCTAAAAGGTTAGAGGGCGAGTCGAGTGCTTCGACCGCGGCGGATGCTGCTGTGTTGGACGCGCTGTATGGCGACCTCCCCTCTTATCAGCCCATGACAACTGAGAGGTCGGGGGTTGTGGAGACGACAGTCCCACAGATGCCTTTACTCCCGAGTGAGATGCCAGCGAGTATGGAGTTGAGGGTGATCACCAGCCCTGCCTCCCCAACTCAGGTGGTTGAGCCTGTTGCTCCAGAGGTAGTTGCCAGCCCTTCCCTCGCGGTGGCTGGTGTATTAATTTCGATGAGGACTCCGCCGAGATCGTCCTTGGCTTGTCCTGCTGCTGTCGATGTTCCCGCTTCTTCTTCTGCGGTGGTGTCGGGCTGGTAGACTGCTCCGAGGTTGTCCCTCTACCAAAGATTGATGAAGCTGAGAATGACTTCATAGGTAATCTGGTCGATAGCTTCTATAACAATTTAGAGCAGACTATCGGTCTAGTCTTGAAAGGCTCGCCTGTGCCATTTTCGAAGCTGAAGGTGGTCCTCTCCCGAGGTATTGATTGCATTCGAGACTTTGAGGGGTACCATCAAGTTACTGCTCTGGAACTCTTGGTAGATGACCTTGAGAAGGACGTGGAGGAATGGCGCCGTCTCTATCGTTCAGACGCAGCGTCTTTGGCTGATGAACGGCTCACACCTCTTGTTGCCCAAAGGCGCGAGGCTCAGCTCGCCGCTCAAGAGGCTGCTGAGGCTATCTCCTCTGACTTGAAGTCCTTAGAGACAGAGCAAGTAGAGGTTGGGAGTGCAATTGACGCTTCCACCAGTGCTCTTCTTGATGCCGAAGATAAGGTTAAGAGGGCCGAAGAGATAATCCGGAAGGCAAATCTCCTCTTATCGAAAGCTACACAGATGCGTCATGAAGAGACTGCGCGGCTTGAGCAGCTCAGGGCTCGGAGTGAGGAACTGGCGCGGCAGGAGTCGTCACAGAGGGCGACTTTGGCGGAAGTCGAGGCTCGTCTGGCTCAGGCGGTGGACTTCGATGAGGCTGAGCTGAGATCACAGGCGCTGGCCCAGGCTGCTGATGACAGGAGAACGAGGCTAGCTTCGCTCGGGGATCGGATTCGATCTTACCATATACGCCTGTAGGCCATTGTATATGCTCCTCCATGTATCCCATCTTTTTGCTTTAATAGAAAATTTTCCTTTTGACTTCTGCTGTTTGGATAATGAGACATGACTGTCTGTTGGTTCAGAGGTCGCAATGACATAACCAATTGAGATGTTGCCAGTCTCAAGGTTAGCCCATTGCGGGCTGGAGTGAAGATACTTGCCTTTTGTAAATGTCAGCAAGTATGAGGCCTGTCTTTTGTAAATGTCAACAGGGCTCGAGATTGAGACTTAGCTGTCTGTTGGTTCAGAGGTCGCAATGACATAACCAATTGAGACGTTGCCAGTCTCGAGGTTAGCCCGTTGCGGTGGAGTGAAGATACTTGCCTTTTATAAATGTCAGCAAGTATGAGGCCTGTCTTTTGTAAATGTCACAGGGCTCGAGATTGAGACTTAGCTGTCTGTTGGTTCAGAGGTCGCAATGACATAACCAATTGAGACGCCACCAAGCTCAATGATAGGGGCTTGGCTTTCTGCCAGTTCAGAGGTCGCAATAACGTAACTGGTTGAGAAGCCACCAAGCTCAATGGTAGATGAAACTCGGCTATCTGCCAGTTCAGAGGTCGCGATGACGTAACTGGTTGAGAAGCCACCAAGCTCAAAATAGGTGATACTTGTCTTTTGTAAATGTCAACAAGTATCGAGACCTGTCTTTTGTAAATGTCAACAGGACTCGAGGTTGAGACTTAGCTGTCTACTGGTTCAGAGGTCGCAATGACATAACCGATTAAGACGCCACTAAGCTCAATGATAGATGAAACTCGGCTATCTGCCAGTTCAGAGGTCGCGATGACGTAACTGGTTGAGAAGCCACCAAGCTCAAAATAGGTGATACTTGTCTTTTGTAAATGTCAACAAGTATCGAGACCTGTCTTTTGTAAATGTCAACAGGACTCGAGGTTGAGACTTAGCTGTCTACTGGTTTAGAGGTCGCAATGACATAACGATTAAGACGCCACTAAGCTCAATGATAGATGAAACTCGCTATCTGCCAGTTCAGAGGTCGCAATGACATAACTGGTTGAGAAGCCACCAAGTTCAAAAGTCGGATTGGATTTGGAAAAGGTCTCGTCTTCTCGGGGAGAAACGAGGAAATCACTGTCATAGGTTTAATGTTAACGTAACAGCGGAATATGTGTGGTCCTACCATTCTATGGATGAGAATTGGTAAGTGACTTTGGAGGTCTCGCTCTCATGAGGAGAAATGAGGGGACTGCTGTCATAGGTTTAATGTTAACGTAACAGCGGAATATGTGGTCTTACCATTCTATGGATGAGAATTGGTAAGTGATTCTGGAGAGGGAATCAAGTGGGAGCAGGTCCCTTGGGATTTTAAGCAAACCCCCAGCTACCAACAGATTTGATATGCTTGGAGAAAGAGAGAGATCTCTTTGTGCGCATTCCGGACGCGCGGATCTCGATCAGAGGTGTAATGTTAACTTGATCGAGAGCAAGATCCTTGATTAAGGATAGTACTTCTTTAAGAATTTGCCATTGATTGGCATCATGAGGAGGTCGCCCTCTGCAGTCATAAGGCGGTATGCTCCGTTTGAATAGACTGTCTCTATCACAAACGGTCCTTCCCATTTAGGCTGAAATTTGCCTTTGGTCTTGTGCGTCATAATCATCGGTCGTCTGACGGCTAAGACCAGATCTCCTTTCTGGAAGGTTCTTTGCTTAACCTTCTTATTGAAGGCTTTTGACATCCGAGCCTGATATAGCTCGATGTGTTGCTGAGCTTGCAGCCGCTTCTCGTCCAGGGCTTCGAGCTCTTGAAGACGCAGGCGATCATTGTCTTCTGATGTCATTTTAGTAGTCAGGGCTACTCGCAATGATGGCACCTGGATTTCCAATGGGATGACCGCTTCGCACCCATATACCAGGGAGAAAGGCGTATTGCCTGTCGGTGTCCGAACCGTAGTCCGGTAGGCCCAAAGGCATTCACCGAGCTTTTCGTCCCAATCTCGCTTGTTCGAGGAGACAAACTTCTTGAGCAGCTTGATGATTGTCTTGTTGAATGCTTCTGCTAAACCATTGGCGGCAGGATTGTAAGCTGTTGAAGCCATATTCTGAATTCGGTATTTATCGCAGAACCGATAGAATCCTTGGCTTATGAATTGAGGACCATTGTCGTGGATGATCCGCCTGGGGACACCAAATCGATGGATGACATGGTGTTTGATGAAGCTAACCAGATTGGAGGTTTTGACTTCGGCCAACGGTATGGCCTCTGCCCACTTTGAGAAGTAATCGGTTATTGCTAGGATAAACCGGTGACCTCTTGCCGAAGAGGGGCTGATTGACCTACGACATCAATTCCCCACGCTTCAAATGGCCATGAAGCAGCAGTAGGGTGGAGCAACTCCGAAGGCTGGTGTATAAAGTCAGCGTGAATCTGACATGCCTTGCACCTTCGCGCATATTGGATGGCGTCGGTTATCATAGTTGGCCAATAGTACCCAAGCCGATGTAGCCTGTCTTTGAGCTTCGGACCCGGCTGGTGGGCTCCACAAATGCCGTCATGTGCTTCTTTGAGTACTTGCTGTGCCTCTGAATGAGAGAGACAACGGAGGAGGACACCGTCATATGAACGACGGTAGAGCGTCTTCAGAGTAGGATCGTAATAGAAACGGGGGGACCTTCGTCTGATGGATGCCGCTTCTTTAGGATCGTCAGGGAGCAATCCGTGCAGAGCATAGTCAATGAGAGGGAAGCGCCAATCCCTCGGCTCGAGGTCTGCAGAGACATTATGGACCTCTTGGATTTTCAGCATATGCTTAGAGCATACGAGGTGTCGGGTCGCGACTGTGAGATAGTACTCGGTGTCGGCTGGCAAGGCTAGCGTCGTCGCTAATGCAGCGAGAGCGTCCGCCTTGGTATTTTGAGATCGAGACACATGCCCGATGTAGAAACCTTCAAATAGGTTAGCCAACTCGATGGCCGTATGGTAATAAGGCACCAAGTCCTCATGGCGGACTTCATATTCGCCTTTAACCTGATTGATGATCAGTTTTGAATCGCCATAAGCTTCAAGGTAGCGTACCCCCATTCCATGGGCGAGCTGAAGACCAATGAGCAGAGCATTATATTCTGCTACATTGTTGGAGCATGATTCTGTCAAAGAAAATGCTCTGGGAAGAACATGGTTCTGCGGGGAGATAAACACAACCCCCACTCCGGCAATAATCTTGCCTTTAGGGCCCATTCGCGATGCTCTATCAAAGAACATCTGCCATACTTCCTCTACTGAAGTTGCGTTGGACTCGAAGACTTCATCAGGGATGTCTTCGTGGAGTTTTGAATGCTCCGGAACTGGATGAGCAGCCAAGAATTCTGCAAGGGCTTGGCCTTTGACCGCCTTCTGAGGAATAAAGGTCATGTCGTATTGAGACAGCAGAAGTGCCCATTTAGCCAATCTTGAATTTAGTGACCCTGGCTTCGTCATAAGAAGACGTAAAGGATTCACCCTGGAGATGACATGTATGGTCTGGCCAACCAAATAATGCCGTGTCTTCTGAACGGCAAAGACGAGAGCTAAACACTCTTTCTCAACAGGATTGTAGCGAGATTCCGCTCCTATGAGAGTCCTGCTCAGATAATAAATGGCCTGCTCGTGGCCATTGCCGTCTTTTTGAGCGAGGAGGGCGCCGAGGGAGTAGTCCAGAGCTTTTACATAAAGCAAGAATGGCTTCCCTGATGTAGGGGCCACTAAGACTGGAGGCTTTGTGAGGTACCTCTTGATGTCTTCATAAGCTTCCTGACAAGCTTGATCCCATATGAAGGCAGTACCCTTTTTCATGAGACGGGTGAACGGCTGACAGCGGCCTGAGAGATTTGCAATGAATCTTCTGATGTAGGCCAACCTGCCTTGCAAGCCTCTCAGCTCTTTGAGGTTCCTCGGTGGATGCATGTCCTGGATGGCTTTGACTTTGTCTGGGTCCAGATGGATCCCTTTTGATGTGACGATAAACCCAAGGAACTTGCCACTTGACACTCCCAAGAAGGATTTTGTCGGGTTCATTTTCAGTTGATGAGCCCGCATTATGTCGAACATCTTTCTGAGATCGCGGAGATGCTCATCCTTGTTGCGGCTTTTGACAGCAATGTCGTCAACATAACATTCCACTGTCTTTCGGAGATGATCGCGAAAGATCGTACTCATTGCCCGCTGGTAGGTTGCTCCGGCATTCTTCAGTCCGAAGGGCATTACAGTGTAGCAGTATACCCCCAATGGTGTTCGGAACGAAGTATGTTTCTCATCGTCGGGATACATCTTAATCTGGTTGTACCCTGAAAAGCCGTCCATGAAAGACATCCTTTCGAACCCGCATGTGTTGTCAATCATGACGTCGGTGATGGGCAGTGGGAACTCATCTTTGGGACAGGCCGTATTGAGATCACGGTAGTCGATGCAGATCCGTATTTTTCCATTCTTCTTGAGGACGGGGACTATGTTAGCCACCCAATCTGGATGTTGTTCCTCCCGGATGAAGCCACAAGCAATGAGCTTATGAACTTCGGCTTCAATAGCCTCCATAATGTTCGGGCAAAACCGACGTTGTTGCTGCTTGACTGGCTTGACGTCGGGCTTGATATTCAGCCGGTGCATAGCGACCTGTGGATCGAGTCCGGGCATGTCTTCATAGCTCCACGAAGACGTCTATATACTCTTTTACGAGCATTATCAATTCTTCCTTTTCGGTAAGTGATAGGCTTTCACTTATGAAATCGGTTTGGGATGATCCTGACTGCCCAAGTTGACCTGCATCACCTTGTCTTCGGTAGGCGGCTCGCGCAGCTCAAACCGCTTTTCCCATTGGAGGCTCAATTGCTGGGCCCATGATTCCTCATCGGCAACCTCTGCGGGTTCCAACTGACTGCTTGAAGTCATGAGGCTTTCGAATATCCCTCCTATGCTGACATCAGAGTCCCATTCGGAGGATGAGGCCGACTGTGATGGGATCGATCCATCGCCTTTGACCTGAACTGTTGTTGATGATGTGGGTGTGACATACCCTAACCCCCTGCGTGTACTATCATAGTAATTTGCAGGTTTCCCTCTTGGGACGGAGTTACGCATCAAGCTGCGTCTTCCTTTTCCGAAGTTTAGGCCCGCTCCCTGCTTCAGGTTGTAACCCATCTTCTTCATAATATGGCGCGCTGATGGCGCGTAATGAAAGAACTGTGGAGCATCCGACTCTGAGCTTGAGTCTGTAGTTGAGAATCTCCCTGGCCGGGCTCTGCCGAAGATTATCGGCGCCTGACCTTGCTTGGACGGAGGGACTACCAGCGTGGCCCCTTCTATGGCTTCCACAGATGTGCTAGCCACACTCGGCTCATGTACGGGCATATGAAGAGAGCCATCCATAATGGATTTGATCGACCGCATACTCACAGGATAATCAAAAGCAATATTGTCATTAATTACCCATTCACCTTCTTCCTCAGAAGGAGTATTACATTTGGGGTCAGTGAGACATGCTGTAATTGGTTCGCCGTCAGAATGGCCGGCATGCCCGTTTCGGATTCCGAATCCGCCTCATTGCCACTTTCATCATCGTCTGGCAATGGTTCTCCCCGCGTTCCACTAGCCTCTTGATATAGGAGAGCATCAGTGAAGTAGTTTTCCACCCCTTGAAGGGTTGCTTTTCAGCGAAGACAGTTCGTGCTGTCGCATCATCCTCAACATACTTGAAGCACTGATGGAGAGTGGAAGGAACGATCCAGTTGGCATGGATCCATGGTCGTCCCAGTAGCAGGTTGTATGACGTGTCAGCATCGATGACATAGCATGTCACCTCTGACTTCAGGCTTCCGATTCTGCAGCGGAGCCGAATCTTCCCAAGTGGATGACTGCTCCCGGCATTGAAACCGTATATTGTAGTTGTGGTTGCAGACAACCTGTACAGTGGTATGCCGAGGAAGTAGAGGAGCCGTTTGGGGATGATGCTGAGTGCCGACCCCGGATCGACTTGTACCCTTTCAATGCATGTTGAACCGATATATCCGGTGTAGTACAGAGGTCGATCATGCTTGTTATCTTTGAGAAGCATATCTTCCGCCGTGAAGGTAATAGCAGGCACCTTCGATTGTACATGATGGCATTCTGGGCAAGAAGACTGGGCGTCATGGTTAGAGACCTCTGGTATGCATGTCAGAAGAGTCTCTGAGTTGGCCAAAGCATCTCTGAGCGCTTCTCGTGTCTCTTTGGAGAGACGCAGGAGCTCGTGTATTGTGATACGAGCTGGGATATTGCCAAGTGGGCCAATATATCGAAGCGAAAGGGCGTATCAAGCCCTTGGCGTGACGGTTTCTTCAACACATGGTCGAACCGTACCTCTTTAGGCTTTTCTCTCCCTTTGGTCGGGACTGGAGTGGATGCAGGCGTTGGTGCTGACGTCGTTTGCTGTTGTGTCTCGTCAGCAAGCTTCTCATACTGTCTCAGGTACGACTTTCCAGACCGGGTGCCCGTCTGTTGAGGCGCATCTGCCTGCGCTGTACAAGCACGCTTTCTCCTTCCGAATCGCTGAGGGAAGCCGAGGTAATATCACCATCATCTGGTAGGACAGAGATGACATTGCAGGACTTGCCTTTTGAGTTGGGCCACTTTGAACACCGTTGAATGTCTTGGACGAGATCTGGGTGTATCCACATGACCTCCCCCGTCTCTAATGTCAAAGGGACGAGACCCTTGTTGTATTGAGTCATGGCTGGAGGATGCTTGACTTCCAACCGCGCGTGGGGGCTGGATAAGTCCCATCAGGAACCGTGACCTTTTGGGTGCTGCCGAACTCGAGAGTCACCATATTGGCAGTGACTTTCTTCTGCTCCGTCTTCAGTGTGAGGACGCCGGCGTCAATCAGGGCTTGTATCCTGTCCTTGAGGACATAACACTTGTCAGTAGGATGGTGAATCATCCTATGATAGAGGCAGTATTTGGGGTCGTTTGTGCGCCCTATCTCATCAGGACGTCGAGCATCCGGCAGCTTCAGCTTGTTCCCTTTGTGGAGCAGATGGAATATTGTAACCACTTGATCATCTTTGAAGGAGTACTGTTTTGGAGGAAATTTGGGCTCCTGATTGTTGAAGCCGCTCTTCTTAGCCTTCGACTGCACGTCTCCGGATAACTCTACGGACATAATCTCTTTCCCCTTAGCTTGGGAAGACTGAGGCGGGTCGCCGCGTCCTTTGCTGTTCGTACCCCATTTGCCTCTGGGGGCGGATGGCTCGAACTTTTTAGCCGACTTCTCAGCTATCTCAGCTTGTTCGACTAATTCCTTCCAAGTGTGGGCTTTGACAGCCCCCATGCGAACTTCTACTTGATCCAAGAAGTTGTGCCTGCATGTCTGTAAGAGCATGGGTAACGGCATCCATGCTGGACACATCAAGGATAAGTTTCTGAACCGCTCAATGTAGTCGCGGACGGGTTCGCCCTTCTTCTGTACGGTAGAGAGGAGCTTGTCCATGGTCACTTCAGTGTCGTCCTCATAGAAGCGAGAGAGGAACCGAGTTTCCAGGTCGAGCCAGGAATTGATAGAGCCTGGAGGGAGGCTTTGGAACCAGTCGAATGCCACGCCCTTTAGAGTGCCAATAAACAGCCTAGCCATGATGGCGTCGTTGCTTATGACATTACCAGTCTGAGACCGGAAATAGTAGTTGTGCTGATTGGGCGAGCTCTTACCATCATACGTATGCAACGTTGGTGGTTTGAACTTTGGCGGATATGGCACCGAATCCCATTCCAGTGGGTAAGGACGGACTACCCCCACTTTCTTCAATTCATCTTCTGAGCCAGGGATGAAATTTGAGCTTGAAGGCCTTTAAGGACTTCGGCATCCAGGGAGAGCCTCCCTTAGATCTCTCCGTCTTGGGCGGATCATTGCTGAGATGTCCCTCCTCGTCATGATTACTCCCGGTATCATCATTCCGGTTGCTGAGGAGCTGAGCGAGCATCTGTTGAATATTGTCCAGGGTCTCTTGCTGAGTTCTAGAGGTCTGCTCCTGAGCTTCCAAACGCCGACGAAGGTCGTCATTGGCGTTATCGGTCATATTGACCGATGCTTTGTCCGTCCGTACTGAACTGACCGTCGCTGACGAGGCATACCCGCTGTCTTCCTTTTCTTCGTCTGAAGATTGAGGTGACTGCCCGGGTGATGGCGGGATCAGGGCCGTCGAGGAAGAAGGTTGCTCGTAATTGTAGGGTATTGCCACCCTGGATCTGGTGTTTTGGAAAACACCTTCTTCTTGTACCGAGACCTCGCCTAGGCCTGGATTATAATCTGGATCTGGAGAACTGTAAGGGGGACCATCAGATGTCTGACTCCCCTTGCGTCGCTCTCGGCCTCTTCCGGTCATATTGGCGGAGGCGGAGATTGGATCTGGTGGGGCACCCCTTCCGCGATGCCTCGTAGGAACATGTGCGGACAACCGATCAAACACCGATTGCCGGTACGGAGATACAGCCATGGTTGGATGTAGCCGGCAGCGGGTTGAATGGATTGTCACAAGTCGGCATCCTTTTGACAACAGGGGAAAGTAGTTCGGAGGGGCTCCGGCTTCCGCTTGCTTACCAGGGATTCTCGTAGGTCAGGCCCAACAAGCCTGGATAACTTCGCAGAGAAGCTTTTTCGGAATGTACATGGGACGATACTCCATTCTTCTTATCCCTGCAAAAGGGATTAGCACTGAATAGTGCTTCAGATCTAGATTCGCCAGCAGGTGCGAACTTAGTGCTTGATGAACTAGAGAGCGGAGCACGCCGAGGTGCTTTATCCGCTATTCCGCCGCGAAGGGATTAGCCTTAGATGACTCTTTGGACTTAGCCTCGCGGCCATGGATCCAATGAGTATGCTTTGGTATGATGGCCTCGCTTGTGAAAGCGAGGCTGTCAGAAGGCTTTGCTGCCTTTGATTTGAGCGACGGTATGATCGCCGTCGGGACTTCATGATTGGCAACATCGTTAGGGTAGATAGGCATCTTACCCTTTTCTTCGCGGGAGAGGCGCAGTTTTGGCGTGACTACACCGGAAACCTCGGTTGGAGACTTCTGCTTGGGCTTCCATATCCGCCTTGACGGAAGATACTTAGGTTCACGAGGAACCTGAATAGCCACACGCGGGGCTGCGGGTGTGTTGGCAAATTCTCTGCCTCTGGTTTCTGATTTGAAACCTTGGTCGTGAAGACCTTCCTGTGCTTCCGTGCTCGAAGCGTCAGGTCACCCCCAGAGAGGACTTCTTCAAATCTTCCTTGGTCGATCTGGATGACCAAGTTCTCAAGAGTGCAGGGCTCGGTCTGCGGGCATGCTTCCTTGTTGCGCCAGAGCACCGCAGCAGGTTTGCAGGGAGCCTTTTCAGTCTCCGCAGAGACTTTCCTTGAAGATTTAGCCAGAGAAGCTCTGGCTGCACCGACTTTGTTGAATTCAGAGATAGACCCGAAGGTCTGATCGTCGCATTGCGACACTTGATTCTCAGCAGAGAAGAATATCTTCCCCAGCGGAGTCGCCATCTTGTTTTCCATTATATTTTGCAAAGGGGGAAAACTTACAAATAAAAGAGTTTGAGGAGCTAAATTACAAGTATTCTTAAAAGATTACAAGTAGATCTCCTCAGAGATTCTGGAGAAATGTGCCGATAGGAGTCTGGTCAGCGCGCGACCACTTTGTCCCTTTGACGATGCGAGCGATGAGATTCCCTTCTCGCCTGGTTCGGGGAATCAGAGAACAGAAGGTTGGTAGAACCCTCTTGCTGCTTCTCAAAATCGCCTTCAATAAGGAATTCCTTCTCGCCTGGTTCCGGAGATTCCTAGAGAAGAAGGACGATGTTAGGGTATCAACACCCTGATTAGAGAAAGCAATTCTCTAAAAGGTCTCTGAATTCAAGAGCGCACGGTGCGTTATGAAGAAGCCTCTACTTGTGGAGTCCTCCCGTATGCATGCTGTGTTGATCGATCAATCCTCTTATGTGTCCCTCTCCTTGTACCCCTGGCGGGCTATTTATAGGGAGAGCAAGGGTATAATCGTTCCTTGAAAATATGAAAACAGATTGAATCGAATCTGTTTAAATCTAAAAATTAGCCTTGCTGCGAGGCTAGATAGCTTCTGCGGAGCTAGAATTGGCAGGTCGGTTGATCTGTTTTGATCCTTTCCATATTGTTGGGAGATTCTCCTTGATCCTCTTACTCGTTTCAAGAGAGTCAAGAGATAGCGGCAATCACCTGCCATATTTGAATCCTGATTGGATTTGATTTGTTTGAATCCAATCTCATCAGGAGATTTGATTGGTCAAAGGTTGACCGTAGTAGATCAATAGCGGAGCTGCCCGCTTTGAAGCTCATAGCGGAGCTAAAGGCAATCCTTAGCGAAATCCGAAAAGAGGCTTTTCGGCGAAGCTGTCAATTAGCTTCCTGGCGAAGTTGGATGATGCTAGCCTCTCAATCGAGGCTATCTCCTTGGGCTAATGTAATGCTAAATGCTAGCATCTTAGACCTGCTGAGATCTGTTTAGAAACGTCCCGGGCTCACTGTTCTGCTTGCTGGATCAGTGGAGTCCAAGCTGCTTCCTTGTCCCTTAGAGGTGAATGAAAACTGGTCTTCAGCTCGTCTGCCACTTGTCTTTTATAAATGTCAACAAGTTTAGACATTGTTTCGGACCAATAAG